>JAOTQM010000649.1:0-66470 GCA_026939265.1 Oreonectes daqikongensis
TGGACACAAGCCACTTGATGAGGTAGCAGCTAACATTTCTAATAAATAAATAAAATAAAAACATGCACTGTCAAATGTTACCGTGTCACAAATTCTGTTACAGTTCTCCTCCTTCGGTGGTGGGTGTGTGGGTGACTGGAGGAGTGAGAGAAGCCTGCAACAGGAGTTAGGTACGTGCAGCATGTGCATGTGTGTGCACGTGTGTGGGTGAAATTATCTGTTTGAGGTGGGTCTGCGTGTTCACAGTACTTCCTCTTTTAAGCAAGGATTTTGTTTTTCAATTCAATTCTGTTCTGTTATGTGTTGCGATGTATCTCTCTCGCCATCTCTCTTTCTGTCTCGCTCTCTTCATCTGTGTCCATCTCATTCAACACTCCTCTCTGGGTCTCCATTTCATGACATGGGTCTTAACTTTGGGTTCTTTTGTTTCAAAGTGTTGACAGTGTCTCTCCACTCTCTCACTCTTATATGTGCTTTCTACATTGTGTTGTCACTGTCATTTGCATTTGTGACGTTTGTATTTCCTCCACCAGCAACAGAACTGAGGAAGAGGAACCAAGGGCCTCTGTGGTGTGAGTGTGTGCCACAGTCACATGCGTTCTACGAGTTCATTTCACCTTACACTCTTCCAAAGACAGCCAACGGATTTCCACACTGTGGATTTAAATGGACAACCTTTAGACTCTGCAGCATTTCATTAGGTTTCAAGCTCTGGTGAGTGACCTTTGCTTGCACTGTCTAAGAGCATTTGTTGATGTGACTTATGATGTGACTTATCTTTCATAAGTGTAGCGATCTGATGCATCGAAGATAGGATGCAGCTCACAAAGGGTTGTGAACAATACAAAGCATTATGTTATGAATAGGTAACAGTTGACTTTATTTGTTCAAAGGAACGAAGAGCTGAAGTGCATGTTGAGATGTACCTTATTCAGCATCCTAAACACTGTGCTTATTTATAGCATTTAAATTAGAATGCACTTTGTATAATAATATCTATCATGTAAACCAGCAACCAACTATTAGAAACTACACAATATAACTCTTGCTAATAGATTTCGGCAAATCTTTTGGTATGGCGGTGAAAATTAAAAAAAAGAAAGAAAATTTCTTTGTTTACAGTGTATCATTTCTACAGAAAAAAATAGTAAAAACCTTATCTAGAAAGAGGTTTTTAAATTAGGATGTTGTGTCTCATGTGTAAAAGCTTTTGCACTAGAGGCCCTAAAAGTATGATTATAAATCTGCGATCAGGTTTACCAGAAACTGAAAGGGAAAATAAAGACAAACACAATATAGACTAAAAGAAATTGTTGTAATGTCTTTATCACAAAGTAAAGGTATTTTTCTTTAACAAATGCCTCCAAATTCCCTTGAATGTAATAATAAAGTCTTTGAGGTGGGAGCTCCTCTTTCGTGCTATCTATCATTTTTCTAGAAATGAGTCATAACTTTACCGGCACTGCTTTTACTCCTCCCAATGCTTCTGCAATATGCAAATTCTGTTGTGTGTTTGCAGTTAATACGAGATTCCTGTTAGACCCACAAGAGAAGAGAAACAGTAGATTTAAATGTACTATGAGCACGTAAAAAATATAAGCAATAATCAACAAGTGATTCTGTCATATCTTTCTTTTTTTAAACACCAAGAGTAACCAGCCTTCTCTGATACTGTTACATTCTGTACTGTCTACCCACTCAGTCCACTTTAATGATGCTGTGATGGTTTTTTGCTTGAGGTGTGCAATCAATATATTCAGCTTTTCATTACCTGCATTCCATTTCAAAGGGGGGATTGGGTTCTTTGATCTGTAGAAGTGCAGGTCTTATAAAAAAGAATAATATATTTTTTTTCTTTTTTTAGGTAATTAGAGAGCTCTGTCTCCCAGCATCACAAGGGCTGTGTTACCATGGCAACTAGCAAGCAGAGCTTTGCCAGAGCTGCTGAGCCTCAGTGTTCAGTGTCTGCGCAGAGAGAGGAAGAGATGCACGTTAAGGCCCCTCTCACGACTATGTCTGTCCACAACGGTTCTGCCCCTGGCCTGCAGCCATATCCTCAGTCTCAACCCGTGGCCTTGCAGGATGCAACGGTTGTACCAGTGTTCCTGCCGAGGATGTGTAGCAACCAGCCTCTGTCCGCTCTGACATTGCATATAGCCAGCAGCACTCCATTGCAGCAACAAAGGCTGGGTGCTCCAGCAAACTCATCCAGACCTAAGTCTACAGGGAAACATGTCTGTCCACACTGCGGCAAGGACTGTCTGAAGCCCAGCGTGCTCGAGAAACATCTTCGCTGCCACACAGGAGAGAGGCCGTATCCGTGTACCACCTGTGGCATTTCTTTCAAGACGCAAAGTAACCTTTACAAGCACAAGCGCACCCAGGCTCATGCCCGCCTCTCCAATGAATCTGACAAAGGTACTTTCAGCAGCCAGGAGAGCATGGATATTTCAAAGGACAACGGTTTCGGTTCATCCTCTGAAATGCATGGTGAAGAGTCAGCTGATATCAAAATGAGTGATGAAGTTTTTCCTGCAGTGTCAGTGATGACAGAGCACCCTGCGAAGGGGAAGACAGGGTCTGGTGTAGGATGGCCAATACACAAGGCTGCCTCGGACAGATTTAGCACTACACTACAGGAAAAAGTCAACTCTTTTAGCACAACTGTGCAGTTATCGCCTGATATTAATGATAATCGTGCTCGCAAACACACAAGTGCAGCATGTGAAAATGGACGAGGACCACTAACTCCAAATCGGACACCCCTTCAGAGGCAAGAAGCTTTATTTTCCAAGCCATGGGAGTCCCCGATGTCACGAGGAAAGTCGCAAAGCCACGACAGTACAGACTCTGGTTTTAGTGACAGCTGCGAACATCATTCATCCACCAGTCCTGGCTCAAGCTTACACGATCCTAGTATAGAATCAATGCCAGAAACCTCAATGCAGCATCAAAAACTGGATGCCTCAAAGATGACCCCAGATGACCCCAAAAGCAAAGTATCTATTCAGGAGAAACAGAAGCTGGAAGAACGAATTTCAAAGCTTATATATGAGAACAGTGTTTTGGTGGAGGATAAGCTACTGGAAAATGTGCGTCCGAGGAAGACAGTATTGTCGAAACAAGGAAGCATTGACCTTCCAGTGCCGTACACTTACAAAGACTCCTTCCATTTTGAAATAAGGAGCAACAAACAGATTGCAAGCTCACAAAAACAAGACAGAGGAGGTGGGGCTATTTACAGATCTGTGCCTACACAACACTCCACTAGCCTGGAGCATGCACCATTAACACGAAGCAGTTCTTTACCTTTCACCGTGGGTGGCAAACACACTGAAGGAGCAATTAATACAAATCTTAGCAGAAGATGCAGTGCAGGGCACGTTTACCCATCCATAGCAACAGACCAACAAGCATCATATCATCGTTCACTAGTGAGACAGGTAGCAGTTGATTGTCAGCCTACTTCAGATGGATCCTCGGTCGAAAGAGCTAGCATCAGCAGCCTTAGTTCAGATGGAGACAGTACTGACATTGCAACAGAGTCAAATATGAAAGGAAACTACAGGAAGAAAACCCGCAAGTTTGACTACACAAAATGGCACACTTACAAAGGTGGAACATTTAGGAAACTCTACAATACTGATGGAGACTGTTTTCTAAAGACCAAAAAGACTAAAGAGCAAACAGAAAGTCTGGAAATTCATTGCCAACCAAGAGACAATGCTTCTGTGTCTCTGAACTTTACTTCCTGTTCTGTTGTGTGTCTTTCCCAAAGTGGCAATATGTCATTAGCACAGACACCAAACCAGGTCACTTCTTCATACATCCTTCTAAAAAGTTCAGGAAATGAAGAATCTACACAGATTTTGACATTACAAAATGATCCTAAATGCTCATATGCCAGCTTTGAGAAAAGTAATGTCAATACTGCAGATGCAGAAAGGGAACAATTAAGAATACAAAGCACTGACTGCCACATCCCATCAGAGAGAAAGAAACAGCGCACTGGAGATGATGTGCACATTATGTCAAGTCCTAGGATGGGACAGGTGAATGCAAATCTGTGTGGTTTATTAAGTCAACAACTGCCGCCAACTTGTGCAATGCATGCATCAATCACAGTTCCAGCGCAAAACGTCAACGTGCCAAACCTTCACCAGCAGAGCAGCTTTATGCATCAGTTCTCAAATCCAAGTCAGTTGTTGTGTAAGACACCCAACCGTTCTTTTTGTTTGATCAATATAAGTGAGACATCTGGCAGCCCATCTGTTTCTACCAGCAGCCATGCTCTCCCTGAAGCCAAGACCAGCTTTCCTCCCAAGTACCAGCTAAAGATTCCTTCTACAGATGGCGTGTCAGCTTCTAGCTCCACGTTGCAACATAACACTTCTCTTCAAGCTCTCAGTCAAAGCCAGTGTCATCCTGATAACAGTTTACCATCCTCAAAACAGTGTCAGGCTGCTTTAAAAGATAAACTGTTTGACCAGAGTAAGCAAGGTGCAGTGTGTGAAACAACCTCAGTACATGTGTTATCGGTTTCTTCCTCAGGGCAGAATCAAACAAACTCTTTATCCAAAGTACTGACACAGATTCAGCCTCCAACGCCTACATCATTTTCATTCGTCTCACCTACTTCCCTTCCAACAGTGCAGCACCAGATATCTTTGTTACAGAGTAACTGCACAAGAGATGTGGCAGAAAACCAGTCATCGGTTCCTGTATCATCCTCTCGTCCTCTCAAAACTTCAGAGGATATGCAGTCATTTGCGTTACTGAACACAGTGTCAACAGTTAGTGCATTGGCTGATACAGCTGTACAAATCTACTCTTCAGCAACTATATCACCCACAGTGCAAAAGCCACCTGTTTTTACCTTTGAAAAACCTCCTGAGTTTACAGAAGACACACAATCCTCAATATTTGACAATGCAACGAGCAGCACTGTCTCTAAAATGGCTACCGGTGACTTTCAAGGCTACAAGTCTGAAGCAAAAGTGATTCAGTCACAGGCTGAAAACACATTTTACGTACGAACGGCAGATCTTCAAATTGTCATGCAGCTAATTTCAGACGAACAGTTAGCTCTAATAGAGCCTCATATTGAAAAAAACGAATTCAAGCCAGCGGAAAGTTATTCTTCAAGTTATAGAAATCCTGTGACGTCTAGCATTTGCACAGGCCAGATATCTTTTTCACAGGATGCGTACAGAGATAATGGGACCAATATACATGTGACACAAGACCAGCTAATTAATAATGAGACTGGCCAAAAATCTGAAACAACAACTTTAAAGCCTTGTGGATCTGCTCATTCAGAAAAGGAAGCAGAATATGCTGGTGGTTTAAACCTTCAAAATGCTCAAAATTACGCTGTGGCAAACCCCAGCCCACCATGTGTTTCACAGACAAAACCTCATATCTCAGCCTCAGTGGACAACAAGAAACACCAAGAAGGACAATTCTATGATTTACATAAGACATCAAAGAACTTCAAAGACAGAAAATCTGTTAGAAAACAAGTTGCTGGTGACAAACTGTGTGAACTTAAGTTAGTGGACAAGAGCTTTCCAATGAGACAGGATGACAAAGTGAGCTCTTCTATTCACAGCCTATATACGGTCAACTCTTCTGGCCCCAAGGTTACTTTCACCCAGGATAAAACATCCGCAGACATGAAACAAGAATTTAACACTGAAGCGTCAGTTTCAAAAGAAATGTTTTGTGTAATGGAATCAAATCACATCCAAATTATAAAAAGTACTGAACCAGTGGAGTCTAACAAAACAAAACTCATGCCAGTCACATTATTAAGAGATGTCGAAGGTGTTCAAACAATCAAAACCACACAGTTCGGATCTTATTTTGCAGACAAAATGATTCCAATAACAGCTTCCACAGAATCACGGCAGATGGAGAAAGCACTCATCTCCACAAAACAACCATGGCAGAGTAAGTCGTACTGGGCTGCATGTTCAGATGCAAGAGAAATGAAAGATGGTGGCACAGGTAAGCTCAAGTCTGCAGCCCAGGGGAATGAAACATCTACACAGTATGAAATCCAGCAAGCTTTTGGGAATTATATAGACAATCTTAAAGCATACAGCGTGATGCCAAAAAGGACTACAAAATGCATTCCTGGAGACAGCTCTAAATGTGGAGCTGTATATAAACGCCATGTCAATCTGGATCCATTTACAGGTAAGAACTTTTTTAAATATTTATCTGTCAAAGTTTATATTGCCATATAATTTCAGATGAAGTGGAGCGTTTGCATGTGACAGAGCACCCATAGGTAACATGTGCACATGAACAACATCAACCCTGATATCACAGGGTAACATGACACTTTTTCTCCACCAGGTGGAGACAAGAGATTATAACTTCCAATCTCTCCATTTTACTAACAAACATTTTGTCTCCATAGAAATGAAGTGTTCCCAAATATTCTGTGAGGATGAAGTCATTTTCCACCCACAGGAATAATTTGACTTTAAAATTTCCCATGTAAAACTTTTGCAGGTGTGATCTCCATTCAACACTCAAGAATGTCGTCGCTCATTGTTATTCTTGGCCCGAAGTACTTGTGTGCCTGAAAGCCTTTTTTAGTTCTAGCAATAAATATTAAATACTTTATTCAATTATAGACATATTATTGTTACTTATATTACAACTGCATGTGTCTTGGCATGACATTGTTATTAAATACAGTATGAGAATATACTTGGACAAAGGTTTTTTGATTGTTAGATTTATTGGTTATACATTTTAGAATATTGTGGCCAATATCATCTCATAATTTTGCTAAAAATAAATAAATAACCAGCCTAAGGTTTTGTGCTGGCTTTAGATTGGCTTCCAGCCTGGCCAGTGCATTATCTTATAGTGTTGGTTTGACACACAACCTAGCACATCAGTATGTGAAGAAAGGGTGAAATTGCTAAATTACTAAATCTGGCATGCCTACAAATAGTTCTACAACAATATCACAAGCAGAATATGGTTTGAATCTAGTAGGATCACAAGTATTTGAGTGTGAATATGTGAATCTGAGGTGAACTACATTAACTTGTCATCACATTGCTTTTTTCTTCTTCTAACCTTTGTAGTTCCTCAGCATCCCTACACTGACCTGAGATTTCTCTTATATCAGTCGCATTAACCTGTTGTGGGAAATATTTGATCCCTGCGGTCTTGAAGATTTAATTCAAACTTTCAGTTTCTCTTTCAAGAGGTCAAAGGTTACACAAATTTGTCACTATAACAAATATCAGAGTAAAAGTCGATCTGATGGACTCAATATTTACAAACATACAGCCCTATATGATATGCTGTCTTTGCAAAAACATTAATTCCTTAAATCTTTAGAAGGAATAAAAGTGAGTATATGGATGCATTCATCCTTAAAGTGGTCCGGCTCAGTACGTCTCGATACCTCAAGCAGCCCGGATTGGAATGGGTTTGATTATTTAGATTTCTCCAGAGAAAGGACAGGGTGTTTAGTAGAGGTCACGAGAAGATAAAGACCCACCAGTGCACAGACCCAAAGGTTAAAGGGGGATATGATGTCTCCATTCCAGACAGCTGACATGCAATCTGAGAGCCAAATGCAGCCTCCTCTTCTAAGCAATGCTGCACAGAGGCATGCGCAAGAGTTCAGCCAAACCAAATCCACCCCAGAAAATCTGACTGATTGTTTATCATCAGGACAATAATATAATAATATACCATAATATATAGTAGCACATGTTGGTAGGTGTGTCTTGACATACAATGTTAAGCTGTCATTAAATCCTTTTTGATTTAGCTGACGACAAGCCCCGTGTACCACAAGACTGAATGGCAGGAATCTGCATTGTAAGATGTCTTGCTTTAATATTTGACATTTTCAGAAATCAGTTTAATTGTCGGTTATACAATGATTTCTACATCCAATGTATCAGCTTTTACTTAAACAGCTTGGTATTTCTGCAGTAATGCATATAGGGATGTTCCAACAACCCACTGCAGCTATGAATAAATAACACTTCTCTTTATTTATACTTCTGTCTGTTGACCCTCTGGCAAGGTGAATTTAGTTTAATACTTAAATCTCCCCTATAGGAAGGAACACACATACAATCAGGCAAACTGAGATCCACGTTCAGTGACAAAACCATAAAACTCCTAAATAATGTTGCATTCATTTATTTATTCATTTAATGTTCTACTCTTAGGACCTGGGGAGGATGGTGCTTTCAAAAGCTTGTGGTTTGCTAGGGATCCAGAGACGGAGAGGAAAGAATCAGTTCACAAGGAACTTGAGGGTGCAGATGAGGAGAAATCAGACACAAAGATGACTGATACTAACAACACATGCCGGAGCTGTGAAAACAATGTCAAACAAGACAAACCAGAGGTGAGAGAAATGAAGAATAACCTTGGAAAATGAGCACAGATGAACCTCTGTATTTGAAATTCCTGAAAATAGGGTGGAAAACACAATTGAGTGTTAATCTTAATTTTATGATATAATCAGTAACAAATTTCATGTCATGGTCACCAGCATACAGTAATTGTCGTCATTGTAATTTTTTAATATTGTATTTCTTCATGTATCTTTTAGTGCCAAAACAGGTGGAATTTGAGAGTTTATTTTTGCTTAAATGAAAATCTAAGGGAAATATTACATTTTAAATAAGATTACCCCCACTCTATTTTCTTTACCTAACTGTCAATGAAAGTTGAAATCACAGTTACTACAGAAACAAACTACATACTATTTTGGTTTGCTTCTGTTTATGACTTGTTTCTTATTTATCTCAGTTCTTCAGTTGCATGTGTTTAAACCTGAAGTACAGAACTTTGCATTGCATTTGCCGAGCAGCTAAGCAAACATTCAACCACGGAGAAATTAAGAGACCACACAAAATTATTTTCACATTTACTACACTGTAAAAAACTTACTGTAGATTTATATTTTTCTAATTTACTGGCAACAGTTTGTTTGAAGATAAATGAACATTAAAATGTATCTTTACAGAAAAAAAATAGGTAGTGACAACATTTCTCCCAAATTCCTAATGAATTCCTATGTTCATTCCTTATAATGAATATTGTTTTTTATTCACATTTATTTGCAGAACGTACAAACTGGTCAAAATAACAAATAAGATGTTTGCAGATCTTCAGTACTGCAAAGAAATCAAGTTCATATTCATTTTTAAACCATTCAATGTTCTTACCTATCTTTATCATCACATTTATTTCTCCAAGACAGCAAAGACCCCAGTAATCTCAGATATGTCTCGGAAGGTTCAAAAGCTAACTTCCAAATGTCTTAGTCTGTCTTAAAGGATGCTCAGGTTCGCCAGGATACCAAAGTCTGTAATGAAACATACGAGATTTTAATATGAATGTAAATTCATATTACCAAATTGAGTTAAAAGTTAGCTTTGTCACATCAACAACAGAAGTTCATGCTGCATAGAGTGGTCTTGTCAGTAATGTTGTTGACATATTACACAATGTAACAGAATTTAGTGTTTTTAGTGTTTTGACAAACTATTGTAGAGTTAGTTTATGGAGAACAAGAATAATGAATAACCTAAATACTTTCGCTCCAAAATTATTCTGTAGAGAGTTTAATGTGAGGCCTTCTTCAACGTGTAGTAACTTTTGTTTCCATTAAAAACAGGAAGAGTCTAGTCAGGCGGCAGCTCAAGCTCACCATTGTCTCTCCCAGGAAGCGATTAATGCGTCCCTCAACATTTCAAACCCGACTCAGCATGACAAATTCAGCATTCCAAACAATCCAGCACCATCTGTTTGCAACATCCTTTCACGGATCTGTCAACCTCAAGGTCAAGAGGGATGTAACAACTACAACAGCAGAGACAGCAAGGATGGAGTCTTTGGAAAAGGCACTTCTCACGAGACTGGCCAAAGAGAGACAGCTTCTCCTGGATATGCGCTTGTTTCACCTTCTGCAGGATTTGATAATGAAATGTGCAGACATCCGTTGGTACGTCCGCTCTCGGTGAATGCCAACCAAAAGGAGACACTTAGAGGGAATGTTATGACCCATTGGACCTGTGCAAAGGCCACTGAAGTCCAGGTGATCTCGCCACAAAACAAACTAAATAGCACAACTGTATCAGGCAGTGTATTGCAAAACCACTGCAGTGCTTCAGTGACCGAGGTGGTCAACACAAGTACGACTTTATCATCATGTGCTGGACCAATGCGCTTCAATGCACCGCATAAAACATACAATCAAATCACTCACTCTAACCAAACACATTCCCAGGCCACAGTTAGTAACTCACAGACGGACTCTAAACTTTTTTATTCAGCCAGTAATAGTTACCTGGAACATGAGGACAGTAATAGCAGCAGTGACGATGAACAAAAATTAGTCATTGAACTTGAGTAAGGTGAAAATTGTAGATCTTAACAAGATGTTTTAATGTCAGTTTTCTTTGGGGGAGGGGCTCTGTACTGAGTTTTGTGAAGTACTTGCCAACCATGTGCAGTACCTGGAGTTATTTTAAGAACATAATCATCACAATTATGTCAAAACGAGATAAATTGCCTAAAAGGGACTTAAAGGTAATGTTCTTACAGTATATCCTGCAGGGGACTTTTTATTGCCACCGGTTGCCAATTTATAATGATTTGTACATCCTGTTTCTACCTTATGCAGAAACATTTTTACAATTGAAGGTATTTAATTATTTTGTCAGTTTAAAGAAGCTGTTCTCCCACTTCTACCAATAATGTCAACTCTCAGTAAAAAGTCTGGACACACATTTTTGGTATATTTAATTCCACATTTTAGAAGACTAGTAGAGTTATCTAAACAGTTAAAGGTTAAACAAAACAAGAAGATCTTTATTTGATCTACGTCACAGTAAACAATCTTACAGCTCTCTAACAACTGAGGAGCATTTTGGGAGCTTCTAAAAGACTGATTTGTGACCCATCCTATGAAAACCTAGTTAAAATGACTTTTTTTGTTACTGTTTTCTACACATCATCCTACATAGTGTAAAGAACATTCTGTGTAATTATAACCTTGATACCTTTTACATTGACTGAGTGGTCAAATCATAGCGAAAATATTGGTTGAAAGCTAACCTTATGATGTTCATTATCTAACAATTAGATTTTGAGACTTTAGCCTGAATTTCTGGTTTAACTTCTTAAGTACCTCTGCCCAAAAACCCTTCCTGGTTTGATTGTTAGATTCCAGCGCCTGCTCCTTGTTCAGAACGTGCATGCGTCGAGCAATGCTGACATCAGATGCACTATCATCGCCACACGCATACGTCGTCTGGCTCTCGGGAACTCGCACTGGAATATAGCGATCAAATCAGGAAGTGTGTGAATATAGTTGTTAGTTTTTGTTTGTTTGTGCACAAAAAGTATCCTCGTCACATTTTATTAATTAATATTGAACCACCGGAGTCATGTGAATTTTTTAAAAACTGAGGACCAACGGATGTTTAACTACATGTGGGTGAGTAATTAATGATATAATTTTAATTTTTGGCCGGAGGTACCCTTTAAAATTGTAATAACCTTTTTACTAATATTTTTCCATAAGCCTTAATATAAAATGCAATTATATAAACATCGGTGTAGGTTTTGTTGGAAGAGGTGTAGCAACCATTATATCTGAGGGTTTTGTCCCCTTTATAATTTCATTCACATTACATTTGCTAAAAATCATAATATAAGTCTGTTAAAATGTTATAATTTCACAGATACAACTTTAAGACCAAGTATTTGCTTCTGCAGTAAACTGAATGTGCAAGCAATATGTAATAATCTTGTATAGCCAACACTCTCTTGCCTGAATATGACATATGACACCATAATAGTAATCAATAGTCAATAATGTGCACCCCCCTCACAACCACACATATAGCATTGCTTAACCATACAACCACAAGTTACCTTTATTGTTAAATGTCATGCCTACAGCTGCTTACAAATGTGTTTACACTTCGAAAAAACCCAGACAGTTCCTGTATTCTCATGTACATCTATCAAGAGGTGCACCTGTGCTGTGAATCATTTAAAAGCCTGTAGGAGTTTGTGACTTGGCTCTGTGAGGGCACCTGGAGAAGTCACGCACTGGAATGCATACTTTCTCTTTATTGCGTGAACCTTATGTGATTCACTATGGCTGAGTCAGCACAAGCATAAAGTCATGTGCTCAAAATAAAATCCCACAGTGGTGCTTCACAGAGATCAGGCCTCAATGAGATTAAAAACATTGCAGATATTACAAACTCATCACCTCTGGCTGAATGTCAGTGCAGGCTTATAAAGACCTTTGGTGGACAATCTCTGTATAGTAATAATAAGTACCATCAAGTTACATAAAATGTTTTTGAATAGATGTACTGCTACTATCACCAGTACATTTTCATTTTTCATACACTATATTGCCAAAAGTATTGGGTCACCCTATAAACAGGTTTGATGATTTTAGTAATTTCCATGAGAATAAATCTTAATGCTGCAGCATATCATGATATTCTATGGAATTGTGTGCTTCTAATTTAATAGCAACAGTTTGGGAAGGGCGCTTTTCTATTCCATCATGACAATGCCCCTGTGTATGAGACAAGGTTCAGAAAAAAATTATTGATTCAGTCCGTGTGGAAGAACTTGAATTATCTGCATAAAGCCAAGTCTTGTACCCAGTGAACACCTTTTGGTGTCATTTAAATGCAGACTTTGAGCAAAGAACTCATCACCAAACACCAATGACTTGTGCCCAGGAGTCGTCATTTTGGGACAGGAAAAGGGGCTTTTGAAATAGTTGTAAATTGCATTTGCAGGAATTTTGTTTCCATCTCTGTTGCAACAGTTTTGGAAGCACCTTTTTTCTGTTCCAAATTGGCTGTACCCCTGTGTACAAGCCATTGATGTGGAGTGATGAGTTTTTGGCTCAAAGACTGCATTTAAAGTCACACCAAATGTGTTCAGCTGGGTTCGGGACTTGGTTTTATGCAGACCAATCAAGTTCTTCCACACTGACTGAATCAATTTTTTCTTTCTGAACCTTTTCTCATAGACAGGGGCATTGCCATGTTGGAATAGAAAATACACATTTCCAAACTGTTGCTATTAAATTAGAAGCAAACAGTTCCATAGAATATCATGATATGCTACAGCATTAAGATTTCTACTCATGGAAATTGATCAAACCTGTTTATTAGATAGGGTGACCCAATACATTTGGCAATATAGTATATCCACACTGTGTGCTTTCTGAAAGGTTGTTCGGTGAAATGACATATCTCAGTTTGATTAAAGTATTGTATGGTATATATTGTACCTCTCCAAATTATTTAGCTCCACATTACATCAACACTACTTTCTTTCTAAGGAGAGAGGATAAATGATGCAGGTCAACAGTCTGCAGAGACCTTGTCTCAGACATTTTCCCTGTTCGTCAATGTCTGTGAGCGTTGTACAATGGCTTTGCAGGAAATATAATTTCAGGCCCAGAGCCAATCGATCATATCTTTTCTTTAATCTTTCTCCACTGCAGAGTCTATTGTAAATTCTTACCCCTAGCAAAGGTCAAAAATACAGATGCGCTCTTGCTTATTATAATGCCTGTATTGTGGAATGTGAATGTAAAACAGGGAACAATCCACACCATAAATTAATGCAGGAATTTCCCTTTAAACAAACTTTTATTGAGAGTAACAGGCTCTCGGAGGATTAGGGCCAAATTACTTTCCAATGTTAAAAACTAATATTTCTGTAACAAATAATGTTTTAGAAATAAAATTATAAGCATTCATTCTTAAGGCCTGACAGAGGATAATGTGTTTTCAACTCTTCAGTCAGGTAGTAAGGAGTCCCTCTATAAACTATAAGCCACTGTAAAGACTTTTTATGGTAAGATATATATGGTAAAAACATAATACTTTATCATATGAACTAACTGCTTTGTCAAGTCATATTTATGGCCTTCCATCATGTCACTATTGGTTTCTTACAGTTTCAGTTGAAAAGTATATACAGAAGGCACAATTTTCCCACTTTTGTGGCACCAAGCCATTGGCTAAACATGTGACTCATGTAACATGTACATTTCTTGTCAGATACTGGATTACATCAGCATTGTATCAAACCACCAACAAGCATCATCTTATCATCTTATCTTAGATGTCCTTTTCTTAGCTTTGTAGTTAAATATTTTAAATATTTAAATTTTAAATAATATTATTTTATATTAATGATAATGTTTTAAAGGGTTTCAAAGTAGACGAATAGTAGATGAATTAGGATAGTGGATACATCACCAGCCCAATTCAAAACAGTATATTTAGTTCCTGTTTTCAACCCTCTGACCTACAGTAAAATTTGTACATGCTCTTAGCGTTCAAACAGATGCTCTGGATTAAGGCAAAGGTTTGAATAATGCTTTTATAGGAATTAGCAGTTGCTCTTGGCCGGGGATTTTGAGGATAGGTGTAAGTTTTAACTATTAAAGTGCTAAACTGATATGCTTCAATAAATAGTGTAAAAGATAAGTACCATTTGTTATCATCTGGTCTGGACAGAATTTGTTAAAAGCAGTTAAAAACACTTTGATAGGAGGCAGATTGCTCTCAGAATGTTGGAACAGATCTGTAAATGACTGCATAATTTATTTATGATAATGTAATTCATGTTCTATCCAGAAGAGCATTTATCACCTTGAAGACAAGATGTCTAAATATTTTATGTATATGTTTGTGTTTTTAAATAATTTTGTCCTATTTGATTTGTCTTATCTGTTAGATTTTTTTCCATCTACTAATTTTTACAAAAATAGCATTTTTATCTATTCGGTGCATGCCAAGCTAGACTTTTGTTCAAAAATCAAGCAGGGAGAGAATCAAGAGATGTTAAAAGGCCATCTACACAAACCAACTACATGACATTGTATAAAGATACGATTTAAATATTGTCTGGTGAAGCACAGAGCTGAAAATTTGAAGGGTCTGGAATGATTTAGTCCCTCTAAATAAAAAAAATCTGAATCAAAAAAAATCTTATTCTCTAATCAAAGGTTATATTTTTGTAAAAAAAAAAAAATTTTTAGGTCATCATTTGCGAACACCATAAAAAATGTTTTAATTTTACCTGGCCCAAAAACAAATGGCTTTTGTTAAACAAAATGGCTCACTCTTAAATCAACAATTTATGGTAAGCATGTTGAAGCTGTTTTACAATCGCCTTTATGCCTCCTTTCCAGGATCTGTCATGTTGCACTATTTTTATATAACAGAAAGTGCTCTACACCTAGTTAAACACGATTATAAATAGATAAAATTAAGATTATTTTTCAGTGAGGTTTAACATTTTCAGGATTCCATTGTCAATGACATATGTTTTTGTTTATTTTCCTATTCAGTGGTGAAAGATACATTAGATTAGATTAGATTCAACTTTATTGTCATTACACATGTACAAGTACAAGGCAACGAAATGCAGTTTGGGTCTAACCAGAAGTGCAATAGCAGCAAGTGCAGGATATACATTGGTTGCATAAGTTACATAAATAAATATACAGATGGAAATGTACTATGACCATGATTTACAGATGTCTCTTACTATAAACAGAAATTTACAGATGGATATATACTATGATCATGATATACAGATGACTATTACTATAAACAGAAATTAACAGATGGATATATACTATGCACATAATATACAGATGTCTATTGCTATAGACAGAGATTTACAGATGGATATATACTATGAACATAATATACAGATGGCTTTTACTATAAACAGAAATTTACAGATGGATATGTATTATGAACATAATATACAGATGGCTTTTACTATAAACAGAAATTTACAGGTGGCTGTATACAATAAGTTAGGCTATGGTGAGCAGCAGTGCGATGAATATAGAGTAGTGCAAATAAATTATGGACAGAAGCTATCGAAGTAACAGTGCAATGGAAGAAGTTATTGCATATTTCAGTTAAAGTGTAGGAGTGCAAGATGCATAGTAAACAGTAAACAGTCGGTACTGTAATGAACAGTTGGCAGTGCAAATGAGCAGTCTGGTAGTGCAAATGAACATAAATGTTATGTATAGACAGTCCATTAGTGCAAATAACAAGTGAAGACAGGTGTGCAATGAGGGGGGAGAGAAGAGTGTAGTAGTATATGAGGGGCAGTGGGATCAGTGAGGGGCAGAGTTCAATAAAGAGACAGCTCTGGGAAAAAAGCTGTTCTTTAGTCTGCTGGTCCTGGTCCGGAGGCACCTGAAACGCCTGCCGGAGGGCAGGAGAGAAAACAGTCTGTGAGCGGGATGAGAGGAGTCCTTAAGAATGCTGCGAGCTCGACGCAGACAGCGTTTCCTCTGGATGTCCTCCATGGATGGAAGTGGAGTCCCTGTGATGCGCTGGGCGGTTTTCACCACCCGCTGCAGTGCCTGAGTGCCTCCACAAACATGGAGATTGTACATATTTTTCAGTCAGTCTACCATTGAAAAGTTAATAGAACAGCCATTAATATGGCAAACCAAACTTTTCCCCACCATTTAGCCTGCGTGGTAGATCAGGAGACCTCCAGAGGAATGTGAACACATTCTTACAAGAGAAAACAAGATTATAGAGGAATGAGATCTAAACCACACTGGCACAATCATCACAAACAGCTCCAAAACCTCTGTTTCTAAAATTATGTAATGCAGGTGTACAGAGTAATGGACTGGACACACCACTGCTTATTTTTATTACATCATTATTTCAGACCTCTCTGTTTCAAGTCAACACATTGACACGTTGTTGTAAATATTTAGATTTTGTGTTTTGTGCTTTCATGTAAATTTTATTTGGTATTTTTTGCTTCAGATTATGTTGACTGACGACTTTATTGTCATGTGCAAGAAACTTGAATCACAAAAGTTAGTTGTAAAGTTGTGATGAAGAATGTTTTTTCATGTCAAAGTTTGTCTGTTTATGACATCATAATGTGACGAAAGAGTCAAGACCACCTCTAAGAAAGCGTAGATGACATTTTAGATCTTATAACTGAGACATGTACTTTACTTCATTTTCGACACCTACTGAACAGTATACCATGCCTGCTCATTTTAAAACTAAACTGTAAACTACTGGTACCTTCAGCAAAGCTGCTAAATCTCATTCCACATGACCCACATGACATGGGAGACATTCCATATTATTTTAGGGTTATTTTCAGGTCTAGGAGTGAAAAATCAGTCCTTTTTCTGAGACAACCCAGTATGCATTTTGGATGTCTCCCAAAGCAAACACACCTGATTCAACTCATCAGTTTTTTAGTTGACTGCTCTGAGACTTAATATGGGTGTGTCAAATAAAAAACATCCAAAATTGCATCGGGGGTCCTCCAGGAACCACCACTTTAATCATTGAGTGTACGTGCGTGTCACAACACTGGATCGGGCAGAAGAGTACACTACAGGGTTTGAACTCAAAACAAGTATTTTAATGGGAAAGTAAAACAGAAGACACAGTGAACAAAACTCGATTACTCAGGGTAGCCTCAAAGACCTATGGAGTACTATGGAGTAAGAATCCAACAGGTCAGAATCAAACAGGTAAGTGTCCAAATGGGTAAGTATTCACCTTATTCCGCCCCGCCCACTTTTAATTCTTCGCTCTTCCGCATTTTGTCATCCGGGCGCCAGATCGATGGTTGGTTGGTAAACAAACATGGATTGTGACTGGAATACAGATGGTAGGGAGTGACGTAGATTCCAGAAGCGATCCGGAAATGGAGGAGGAAGTAATGGAGGAGGATTGTGAGGGGAAAACAAGCCATGAATGGAAAGTGGTTGAGGACAAGACAAGAAAGAAAAGTCGTCAAGTTATTTCAGACACGGATAGTGACAAGGGAAGTCATCTGGATAGGAGGAGGAAAAAAGAATTTAAGGTAATGGTGAAGTTTACTACTGATGCTAGTAACATCAATCCTTTGAAACTGACTAAAGCCCTTAAAGAAAGTTTTGGGATTTTGGAAAAAAATAAGAAATTGAAGGATAGCAGGCTGTTGCTGTTCTGCAAAGATAGTATGCAACCAAAATCAATAGTGGGAATCAAATCCTTGATTGGACATAAAGTAGAGTGTTCAATTCCAGAAGATAAAAAAATGGACCAGAGGTGTAATAACAGGAATTTTCACAGATATGGCAGTCGAAGGGATTAAAAGAAACATAACTGGAGCAGTAGTTAAAGATGTCAGACGTTTGAAATGTATCAGAAATGGTGAGAGAACAGACAGTCTATCTGTAATGTAAGTCTTTGATGAGATTAAATTACCTGAAAGAGTTTTCTTGGGATTTGTAAGCTATATGGTTAGACCATACGTCCCCCTCTGTTAAGATGTTACAAATGCCAAAAATATGGTCATGTGGCTGTGGTATGTAGAGGCATACAGAGATGTGCAAGGTGTGGAGGCGAGCATAAGTATGGGGAGTGTGGGCTAGGCACAAACCCTAAGTGCTGTAATTGCGGAGGTAATCAAAGTGCAGCTTATGGTGGATACACAGTGAGGAAGGATGCAATTAAGGTTCCAAATGTAAGAATGGAAGAAGGAGTATCATATGCTGAGGCACTTTAAAATAGTAAAACAAACCTCCAAAGTTGATAGAATTGAGGCAACTCCTGTAGTAAAGCAACCACAACGTAGTAAGGCTTTAGCACCATGCAGTACGAAAGAAGTAATTACAGATAAAGTGTCTTTTGTAACTTTCATGGCTGAAGTGGTGAATTGTTCTGCACAAACCGAAAGTCGAACTGAAAGGATAAAGATCATTATTAGAGCTGCTGAAAAGTACTTGGAACTAAAGGATATTTCAGTAGACATGATAAATGAAAGACTCACGTTGCAAACAGCCAACAGTTAGGTAGCTACTCAGTGGAGAACGAAGACGTGTCAGTAGTCCTATTTTGTTTAATTTACAGGTGTGAACAGGTGTGAACAAAATAAGATACAGGTGCTCAAACAATCATGGAGGCAGATAATGTAGTTTTTAAAACTCCGGAAAAAAGGGAACAGATGAGGCGGTGAGTAGGCGCTGATGCAGGGGACGTGGCCTGCGTTGGCGCTGAAGCCGTTACAGTGCGTTACCCGTACAGAAATCTGATATATGGAAATACGTGTAAAACACTTACAATATATGTTATGCTGTGGATTTTTCACATATAAAATGTCATGTACTTCTACAGCCTGAATGCAGCAGCAGTTATTCAAGATAAATCTCACTGAGCTCATATTGATTTTTACTATATTTTTTATATAACAGTTTTAACAATAATAAAACTTGAATTGCAATGTTTGTGCACTTTTTTGTGTATACTAGCAAGTTGCAGAACCTCAAAGTGGCTATTTTTCAGGATTCAGTTTAAATCCACTCAGTTTAAAGCACTGTGTAAAAAATCTTGGTGTTATCTTTGATGAACACTTGAAGTTTGATAGGCAGATAAATGCAGTGGTTAAATCATCCTTCTTTCAGTTGAGGCTCCTGTCAAAAGTTAAGACTTTTCTCTCTTTCAAAAATCTTGAGAAAGTTATTCATGCTTTCATCACATCCAGACTTGATTATTGTAACTCACTATATGCTGGGATCAGTCAATCTTCTATGTCCCGATTACAACTGGTCCAAAATGCGGCAGCTAAATTTTTAACGGGGACTCATAAACATGCTCATATTACTCCTGTATTAAGATCTTTGCATTGGTTGCCTGTGCGCGACAGAGTAGATTTTAAAATTTTGCTTATTGTTTTTAAATCGCGAAATGGTCTGGCTCCCTCGAATATTTCTGATTTACTGGTTGAGAAAACGGCCTCTAGATCTCTTCGGTCCTCTAACGACAAGCTCCTGTTTATTCCCAAGATGAGTCGCAAGCGCAGGGGTTTCCGAGCCTTTTCCTTTGTTGCCCCTCAACTCTGGAATGCACTGCCCATCTCAATAAAAAAGGCTCCATCGGTGTCTTCTTTTAAGTCTAGGTTAAAGACCTATCTTTTGGATAAGGCTTTTGATAATTAATTGTATTTATTATTATTATTTTTTTTTTTGGTTTTCTGTATTACTTTTCCAGTTTCTTTTTGTTTCTTTGATGTGAAGCACATTGGTCAACCTTTGGTTGTAATAAATAGTGCTATACAAATAAAATAAAACAAACAAACAAACAAATCCAATGAACTGCTGAATCTCCTCAATTCCCCTGTGTAATGTCTGTCAGCCACAGTGCCCTCGTGCTTCACTAGAGGGCACTATCCACGTCACCTGGACTTCACACAGCACACTACACTTCCCATAATCCATTGCTGGACTCATCATTTATGATTGCTTTCACCTGTGTCTTGTTATCTGTTGCACTTCTGTCTATTTATACCCTGGTTTGCCATTCAGTCATTGCGAAGTCTTGTTTCTGTGTGAAGTCCAGGTGACGTGGATAGTGCCCTCTAGTGAAGCACGAGGGCACTGCGGCTGACAGACATTACACCCTGACATTATTCATTGTAATTTATTTTCCAATTTAAAGCAAAACAACCTGTAGTGTTGAAAACTTGCTGCAGGTAATAAAAATATAAATGGGAAACAGACCTGTCAAAGATGAACAGCTACCTTTATACATTGTTTCAATGTAACACTTTTTCTACATAAACTTTGCTTTAATGTTAAAACTAAATGTTATATAATGTTATCAGATAATGCATTTAATATTAGTTTTATTTTGTCAACAAATTATTTGACATAAATTGTTGTTTTAAAAAAGGTTTAATTTTACTTATTTACCTATGAAAGCTTCTTTAACATTTTAATTTCTTAAATGTCGTTTTAGCATTGGAGCAAAACATTGTTTTATTGAAAATAACTTGCTGTATTGCAAGTTATCATGTGATTTATGTTTAGTTAGAGCGTGATTAAAATAAAACACATTTCAGGTGAAGAAAGCTAGAATGACTCTTATCTGATATCAGACATGTGTAAATATCAGGTATTAGAGGCATGTTCGTTTATGTTTTCTGTTTGTTTTGTGATCTGATTGAGTTATAGGAGTTCAGTTATCCGCCGGGTGGGGCGTTACAGGCTGATAGGTGCGCGCGCGCGCTATTAAACCCCAACGGGGGGGCGGGGGGGTATTGAGGCTTGGGATTTCGCTCAACTAATACCAGCTGTTTTCAGCGACCTGAGAATGCTTTTCTGTCTCCATGCGGGATTAAGCCAATAAAAACCACAATGTTACTTTTCACTGCAACTGGATCACTCTGTCTGTCCAGGATTTTACATTGATTTTCGACTCACAGTCACTCTCTGGAAGATCTGGAATGGCCAGGGTGCCACTGATACATCTGGGAGTCTTGCTTTTTGCCGGAATAACAGCTGCGATGTCCAACGGTGGGTCTGGATATCGATAAACACGTATAAAAAATACAAAATTGTGGTGTGACAGGATAGTTTGTGCTTTTGTACAGTTAATCAGAAATTAGTTTAGCTGCGAAATTAATGTTTAATTTATTTAATTACTTCTGTATTTTATTGCACACCTTAATATATTAAACTACAATTACAACCTTAGGGAGCTGACACCCATACATGTTTCTGACATAAAATTAGTTTATTAATACATGTATTTGACGCATTAGCCTATTTCTATTTTGCAATCAATAATAATAATAATAATAATCATAGTTACAGTATTAAGCAATCATTAGGCTATTTGGATGTATGTAGCCTATTTGTGGACTAATTTAAACATTTTCGTTATCAGGTGTTTTCTCCACTCAGAAAGATGCGCTTGTGGAAAACTCTGCGCAGTATGTACCCTCTAAGTCATCGAGTGAGAGCCCAGCACAGTTGAGTCACTCTGCTGATAAAACATCATGTTATATGTGCCAGCGGAGAAGAGCCAAGAGATGCACGTGTTACACCTACAAAGATAAAGAGTGCGTTTACTACTGTCACCTGGACATCATCTGGATCAATACACCTGAGTAAGTTCCCTTGGATGATGGTTTGTGGTTTATTTACAGCTGATAGAATTATTTTTTTTCCGTCCTTAAATAAATATGAATGGATGCAATAGATAGCATTATTTTACATAAATGGCATAACCTAAATAGTATAGTGAGTAAATGTGACCTTTTAAAGCATTGTTAACATAATGCAATGCATTAACAGATTTAAAAAAAAATGCCTCTGATGCTCATTGATGTTAAAGAACCAAAAAGCAAAGTATCCTGTGACATTATGATTATGATATCACAAAATGTATATATTAATATTTAGCAATGTTTAAGATATAGAATGTATTATATAATAATTACATTAAATAGTTTTAAGTATAGCTTTCTTGCATTAAATTGTTTGTCTGTGTGAAACACAATGAAGTTGACATTGCAATTTGGGCAAAAGCATGATGAGTCCAACAGCTTCCTGGGTACAGCTGTCCAGATTTACTAAGCATAAAAGTCAGTTTAATTTCCTTTCCATGTGGTACAGTACAAATAACAGTAATGGGGTTTATTTATTTTAAAAAATGCAATTGTCCAAACAAGGTGACAATTTCTTCCTTCTTGGTAAGGTGAAGTGGGACAAGGAATCAGAGGTGGTAAAATGTTGACGTTGGTAAAATGTTATTTAATGTTCTTTAAATTATTAAACTGTTTATTCTGCATGGTAAATCTTGCACACTTGAGGTGAAACCTTTTAATGAGATTTTGTATGAGCGGTATGGGAAACCAAATTTTTAGGTCATGTTGGTTCTTGTGAATCTAATTTTCATCTGCATACTGTAGATAATTGAATCACCTTTGGGCGAGACTTGTTTTCACAGCTTGGTAGGGCTGCACAATATTAAAGAAAACTTGATAATTCTATATACAATACAGCACTGCTTTAAGTGTGTGAAGTTAATTTGAACTGTATTAAGATAAATTTATTTAAAAACAAAATTAAATAAAAAACATACATGTTTCAATTCTTTCTGATTGTTGATCATCTTCCACATGTCACAGAGCACACTAACATTTACATGCCAGCTCTGCTATTTGCATCCACCTAATTGGTCTATACTGTATAAGTAACATAATTTCCAAAATACTGTATTAAAATCAGTAATTTTTGCAAAACATTGCTATATTTGCACAATTATTTGCTATATAATTTTAATATATTGTGCGGCCCTACTGCTTGGGATTTTCTGGTTGTGCGATCCGATTTTTTTGCGCGTCCATCTTGTTTAGATTAGATTAGATTAGATTCAACTTTATTATCATTACACATGTACAAGTACAACGCAACGAAATGCAGTTTAGGTCTAACCAGAGGTGCAATAGCAGCAAGTGCAGGATATACAGTGGTTGCATAAGTTACATAAATAAATATTACAGAAGTAATTTACAGATGGATATGTACTATGACCATGATTTAGATGTCTCTTACTATAAACAGAAATTAACAGATGGATATATACTATGAACATAATATACAGATGGCTATTACTATAAACAGAGATTTACAGATGGATATGTACTATGAACATAACATACAGATGGCTATTACTAAAAACAGAGATTTACAGATGGATATGTACTATGAACATAATATACAGATGGCTATTACTATACACAGAAATTTACAGGTGGATGTATACAATGATAAGTTAGGCTATGGTGAGCAGCAGTGCAATGGATATAGCGTAGTGCAAATAAATTATGGACAGAAGCTATCTAAGTAACAGTGCAATGGAAGAAGTTATTGCATATTCAGTTAAAGTGTAGGAGTGCAAGATGCATAGTAAACAGTCGGTACTGTAAATGAACAGTTGGCAGTGCAAATGAGCAGTCTGGTAGTGCAGATGAACATAAATGTTATGTATAGACAGTCCAGTAGTGCAAATAACAAGTGAAGTCAGGTGTGCAATGAGGGGGGAGAGAAGACTGTAGCAGTATATGAGGGGCAGTGGGATCAGCAAGGGGCAGAGTTCAATAAAGAGACAGCTCTGGGAAAAAAGCTGTTCTTTAGTCTGCTGGTCCTGGTCCGGAGGCACCTGAAACGCCTGCCGGAGGGCAGGAGAGAAAACAGTCTGTGAGCGTGATGAGAGGAGTCCTTAAGAATGCTGCGAGCTCGACGCAGACAGCGTTTCCTCTGGATGTCCTCCATGGCTGGAAGTGGAGTCCCTGTGATTCGCTGTGCGGTTTTCACCACCCGCTGCAGTGCCTTGCGCTCTGCAACAGAGCAGCTCCCATGCCAGACTGTGACACAGTTGGTCAGGATGCTTTCTATTCCACATCGTTGTTGCTGATGAGACCAATCACCGTAGTGTCGTCCACAAACTTGATGATGGAGTTAGATCCATTCACAGGCCTGCAGTCGGAGGTGAAGAGGGAGTAGAGGAAGGGGCTTAGCACACAGCCCTGTGGTACACCAGTGTTGAGTGTGATAGTGGTGGAGCAGATGGAGCCTGATCTCACCTGCTGTGGTCTGTTGGTCAGAAAGTCCATAATCCAACTGCATAAGGAGGTGTTAATGCCCAGGTCTTCAAGTTTAGCAATTAACTTGGATGGGATGATAGTGTTGAATGCTGAGCTGAAGTCACCAAACAACATACGTTCATAAGTGTTCTTTTTGTCCAGATGAGTGAGCACAGAGTGCAGTGCCATGGAAACTGCATCTTCTGTGCTCCTATTGCTGCGGTAGGCAAACTGGTTTGGGTCCAATGTGGATGGCAGAAAGTCCTTCAGGTGTGCCAGGACCAGCCGCTCAAAGCACTTCATGACAATGTCCGTGTCAGTGCTACAGGGCGGCAGTCGTTCAGGCACGTTGGGCTGGAGTGTTTTGGCACTGGCACAATGGAGGTGCATTTAAAGCATGTTGGCACAGCTGCTTGGGCAAGAGACAGGTTGAAGGTAAAAACCCCAGCGAGCTGCTCAGCACATTCCCTAAGTACGCGTCCAGGGATGTTATCTGGTCCAGCGGCTTTGTGCGCACTGATTCAGCTCAGTGCGTTGCAGACGTCTATGGAGGAGAGTGTGATTGGAGGGTGATCAGCTGAGGGTTTGAGCTTGGTAGCAGTTTCTCTATTGTCTCTCTCAAAGCGAGCATAAAAGTCATTAAGCTCGTTCAGGAAGAGGACATCAGTGGCTGCAGGGGTGGAGTGTGTGGGTTTGTTATCACTGATGGCCTGGATGCCTTGCCACATGCGTCGAGGGTCGGAGTTGGAAAAGCGCTCCTCTACCCTTAGCTTGTAGCAGTGCTTGGCCTCTTTGATCCCCCTCTTCAGGTTAGCTCTGGATATGCTGTAGGCTGGTGCATCACCTGATCTGAAGGCAATATTGCGTGCCTTCAACAGGAGGCGCACCTCCTTGTTCATCCATGGCTTCTGATTTGGGTACGTGATGATCTGTTTCTGAGTAGTAACATTGTCTATGGTGGTGTTGATGTAATCCAGTAGAGAGGAGGTGTAGCAGTCAATGTCCGTGTGAGAGCCACTGAAGCAAATGTACTCCAGTCTGTGTGTAGAAACCTTTCCTGGAGTGTGAAATCTGCCCCCACAGGCCACACTTTGATGGTCTTCACTGATGGCTTCACAGGATTGATGAGGGATGAATACTTGGGGGTGAGGATCAAAGAAAGGTGATCTGACTGTCCCAGGTGGGGGAGGGGGGTCGCAACGTAAGCTCCAGCCATGTTTGTGTAAACATGGTCTAAGGTTTTGTTTCCTCTGGTGTGACAGGAAACATGCTGGTGAAATTTGGGGAGCATTGTCTTTAGGTTTGAACCCAGTTAGCAAAAGACAGTCGGGCCGGTTCCGTTTACATTCCTGCCTGCCGGAGCCTTACCCATCGGCCCGCCTCCATTTGCTGTAATCGTGCCGGATGCCTAAGTACTCACTGCCCAGATCCGGCCCGAATCAATAGGCCCCGCTGCAGCAGCCGGTGCCTTGTCTACGCTGCTGTAATCAAGCAGGAAGCGGCCCGGCAGTAATATGCGCAGCACGCCGGAGCCGGCCCGATTCAATATTGATATGATTATATGAACGGTACACCCCGTTCATATTGTTCATATTTATAATTAATAATATTCATATGTATTACTTAATAGTATATATAACCAAATCTTGATATAAAAATAGAAACACAAATGCAAAAATGTAAATTAAAATTTTTATTTATAAAATTGCACATATAAAAACACTTTGAAACACACATTTTAATAAACTTGAAAACGTAGTTTTAAATAAGTTCTTGCGCTTTGCTTCCTTCCTCCATTCCTGTCAGGAACCAGCCATCGTGTGATAATGTTTCCACCTCTTTGTTAGTGAAGCTCGTCGTGTGGCCATTTCCATACTGCTACTGTAAACAACAGACAATATCCAAAAAGCAATTAATAAATGATGAAAAGCACATCTCATTTTCAAATGATTACTGATCAGAAAAGAATTTGTTACCAAACTGTTAGAAGTAAAACAAACTTACTGTCAAAGTTGGTCACTAACGTTCGCTTTCCCTGGTTACACCACACTGTTAAGTGAAAAAACACAAATTATTCCAAAAGTGAAAACACAAATTAAAAGAGAAATTAAAGACAAAAAAACAAAACTTACCCTCGTGATTGAAACCCCAAATGTAAATGGTGTAAAACTTCCATTCCCTGAAGCCAGCGGCTAAGGAAACACATTATTGTATTGTTAGGTTTGAAATTTGCCATGTAACAATGCAAGTTAACCTTAAAGTTAACTTAAAGTTTAAATAGGCCTACACATTTCTGTTGAATAAACAGAACAAAAACAACAAACGTTACAACAACAGTTTGAAAGTGTATTTATCCGACTAAGGTTATCTCAAAACCCTACACTGGAAAACCGCGTCTAGTGGCAAACAAACATCCGTTTATCTGCATATGGAAATGTACTTGGTACAAATAAAAAAAATTCTAAAACATTACTGCATATATCTGCTGCTATAATTTGGTATGCATACAGAAGTAGGCTATTCTCAGCCTAAGGTATTATGCAAGAAAGTCACGCTCGTAAGTTAACGTTAGCTGTAGCTAGCAGCTAAGTTAACGGAACTTTAGCTAAAAACTTGCATGCACCGGTAAATAACGTTACAAGTCTATTTATCAACTTCTGGTACGTAAAATACTAGAAATTATAATGGACATGATGCTTGCTTACCAGAATTATATCCTCAAGATGGTCCGATATTCACATTTCTTTTCTTGGAAAAACAACTGTTGTTAACGTCCACGCTGCACGGCCACACAAACAAACAAACACAAGTACAGTGAGACCCCTCCTCCTCGATCCTCCTTCTGCTCGAACTCTCTCTCACTGTTGTACGAGTGAATGAGTTATAGCGCAAAGCGCGTTTAAATTATATTTAAGTATAAATGACCACCTGTATTACATCTACATTGATTTACTGCTATTATAAAAATAAATGAATGCTCTGTACTAGCTTAATGTGCTTTACTACCTTAATTATACCTTAAAAACTCAAGGTTAGCTGAACAATGTTTTCCGACAATAACAGAGTTCGTGCACCAAGCTTTGTTAATGTAAATGCACAATCCACCACCTCTGGTCTTACCGGAGCCATCTAACGTTCTATCCGCCTGGAGTGTGTGGCGTCCCGCTAGCTCAATAGCATTATCCAGTATGCCGCTGTGTAGCCATGTTTCCGTAAAGATCATAACATTACAGTTCAAAAGTCTCTTGCTGTAAGTGAAGTTGAGTCGAATCTCCTCCCATTTGTTCATCAGTGACCGAACATTGGTGAGGAAAATGCTGGGTAAAGAGAGCCGGTGTGGTGTTAGCTTTAGCTTAGCTCTTAGTCCTCCACGCTTCCCCCGCCTTTGTTTATGATCTCGACGCCACCTGCGAGCACTTCCGCCCGGCCGGGTAGAGTAAGCGGCCTCGGGTGTTCTGGCAAACTCAGGAAGGAGTTGAAGGTTGTCGATAAAACTGTCGGGAAATCGCAAACCAATATCCAAAAGCTCATGTCGGGTGTACGATGTAAAGGCACAGCTGTTCTGCACGAACAGACCCGAGATGAGCAAGAAAAATACCACAAAATTGCAGAATCTGGAAAGAGCCTGAGCCTCGCGATGTGATCGCGCCGCCATCTTGGATCTATGTGCCTTCATCCTCAATTTGTGCACTTCATATTGTATAGAACAGTATATTTTAAGGATTTCCCTCCAAACTTAAGAAGGCTTTCTGGTCTTTTATGAACCCTTTCATAACCCTCTTCCCTGCTTTTGCATTGGCAGACACACTCTCCCGTATGGCATGTCGAGTTATAGAGGTTTCCAGCGAACACAGCGTTCTGCCGAGGGGATCAGAGGAGGTCAGCGCTGTTCTTGTGCTTTGCAGCATGACAGAGAATGTACCGATTTCTGCAGTGAGAGGTAAGGATCATACCTGAGACCCCTATAACAGTAACCCATGAAAAAGAGTCTGAATGTAATGTGACAAGCATAGATTCTGTATTGTGCTTCATTGCCAAAGCTCATTGGTGCAGCAGTGTTATTGTGTTTAAAACAGTTTAACATAAAATAGCTGAACCAAGAATGAAAACCCTGTCATTGTCTCATGTTGATCCATAAAAGCATACTTTCTTCCAAGAAACACATTGTGGCAAGGGGGGCGTGGCCACGCTCCATCTGGGAGGGTGGAGCTTCAGTCCAGAGCATGGAGGGCAGCGCGGTTCCGTGCTGGGAACGGGGGCTCCCTCACAGCGGGATCCACCCTCACCTCAGCTCTCCATCCTCCTCTCTCCAATCCCGTGGCCTGCTTCCCACCGTTGGGGCAGGGGGAAAGCTTGGGCCGGTCTGTTTGCATTGTGGGGATCCGGATCACCTCATCGCCCAATGTCTGTGGATGGAGATCGGGGTGGTGATTCGGGTTCCTGATGCGCCTCAGGCTGCCCTCGACCCAGCCGGCCTACATTTCAGGCCTTGGTGGATTTCGGAAGTAACCAAACCTCCATTCACCCAGGCCTGATTCAGTCCGCGGCATGGGATTTGAGCCGTGTGGTTAAGGTGAGGTGTGTGCACGGAGATGTGGTGAATTACCCTTTAATGTCCATGGATATTAAATTCAGGGGTAAAAAGCATAGTGTGAAGGTGGCCGTTAACCAGCACCTTCGGCATCCGCTAATGTTAGGGCCAGATTGGCCAGATTTTAACATATTAATGGGGTATTTATGTGCGGATGCTTCCGGTGTAAATCCAAGGCACTGGCAGGGGGTGGTAGCACAACTTGGAGAGGCTGAGCCGGGACCATCGGGGTCTGTTTTAGGGGAACCGAGCGCGATTCTGAGACGAGATTTCGCATCGTGCAATGATTTTCCCCTGGAATGGTTGCGAGATGACTCGCTTAAAAATGCACTTGTGCAGCTCCGCACTGTCGACGGACAGCCTCTCCAACCTGCGCAGCAGCCCTCATATCCGTACTTCACCATTATCAAAGACTGGTTGTATCGAGTGATCCAGGACACTCAATCAAAGACAGATACAACCCAGTTGGTCGTACCTAAAGGCCGTCGGGAAATGCTTTTCCAGGCGGCCCATTCAAATCCAATGGCCGGACACATGATCTCCCACGTGTGAATCCCGAAAGAGGTTCTCACAGATCAAGGCACAGCGTTTATGTCACGCACACTGCGCAAACTGTACGGATTATTAGGCATTAAAACGGTTCGAACGAGCGTCTTATCACCCACAAACGGATGGCTTGGTCAACTGTTTTAACCGTACGTTAAAAACCATGACCCGGAAGTTCATTCACGAGGACGCCAAAAATTGGGATAAATGGCTAGAGCCTCTGTTATTTGCTGTCCGCAAGGTCCCGCAAGCCTCCACGGGATTTTCTCCCTTCGAGCTACTCTATGGTCGCCAGCCCTGCAGGGTTTTAGACGTCCTAAGGGAAACTTGGGAGGACGGACCATCCGCCAGTAAAAATGAAATTCAGCTTGTCCTCGACCTACGAACAAAACTCCACACTTTGGGGCGGCTCTCAATGGAGAATTTGTTACAGGCTCAGGACAGGCAGAGGCAGCAATATGACAGAGGCTCTAGACTACGCAAATTTGCACCGGGAGAGAAAGTGCTCGTTTTACTCCCTACGTCGAGCTAGAAATTATTTGCCAAGTGGCAAGGACCCATTGTGGTATCACGGCGGTTGGGAGATCTCAATTATGAGATAATATGACCAGATAGGAGTGGGGCACATCAAATATATCACCTCAATCTCCTCAAAAATGAAATGAGGCTGATGCCGTGATGATGGTGTTGGTGGTGAGTAGAGAGGATGATCTCGAGCCGGAGGTGTGCAAACCTGGTCGATCTATCGCTCTCTGCCCTGGGGGAGATCACCTTTCACTCTCCCAGATTATGGATGTAACGCATTTACAGGCACAGTTTGCCGATGTGTTTTCGCCCATCCCCGGTCGAGCTACGCTCATTGAACACCATATTGAGACTACGCCGGGCGTGGTGGTGCGCAGCCGGCCGTATCGTTTGCCTGAACACAAAAAAAGTGTGGTTCAGGAGGAATTAGGCGCCATGCTCGATATGGGAGTAATATGGAGTCCCACAGCGATTGGGCAAGTCTGATAGGTTTAGTTCCCAAAACCGACGGCTCGGTGCGCTTCTGTGTGGACTATCGCAAGGTGAATGCTGTGTCGAAATTTGACTCATATCCCATGCCGCGTATTGACAAGTTGCTGGATCGACTCGGCTCGGCTCGTTTTTATTCGACACTGGATTTGACAAAGGGTACTGGCAGATCCCCTTATCGCCATTATCCAAAGAGAAAACAGCTTTCACCACGCCGTTTGGATTGCACCAATTCGTTACACTTCCGTTCGGCTTATTTGGAGCTCCGGCCACGTTTCAGCGTCCTACATTTGCTGAGAGCGGTGGGTCTCACGGCTAACCCAAAGAAGTGTGCAGTTGGGCAGGAGGAGGTAAGGTATCTGGGCTTCCACTTGGGTCACGGGCAGGTGCGTCCCCAAATTGAGACCCAAGACCAAAAAGGAGGTGAGTTTTTAGGGCGGGCTGGCTGGCTATTACAGGATGTTTAGCTCCAATTATTTGACGCTCACCAGCCCGTTAACCGACCTCACTGAAAAGGACGCACCAGATACCGTCCAGTGGACAGAGCCGTGCCAGCAAGCTTTCACCCAAGTAAAGGCTGCCTTGTGTGGTGGCCCTCTATTGCACGCTCCTGACTTTAATCTGCCCTTTGTTTTACAGACGGACATCGGACAGAGGTCTGGGGGCTGTCCTGTCCCAGGAGGTAGAGGGTGATGAGCGGCCGGTGCTGTACATCAGCCGGAAGCTCTCACGGAGAGAGACGATGTACAGCACCATTGAAAAGGAGTGTCTAGCAATTTGGTGGGCCGTCCTCACCCTCCGTTATTTTCTCCTGGGCCGGGAGTTCACGCTCTGTTCGGAACACGCACCCCTGCAATGGCTCCACCGCATGAAAGATACCAACGCGCGGATCACTCGTTGGCATTTAGCTCTTCAGCCTTTCAAATTCCAGGTGGTCCACAGACTGGGGACACAGATGGCTGTGGCTGACTTCCTCTCTAGGAGGGGGAGGGTGAAGCTGCAGGCCAGATGAGGCCCCGGCCTGAGTCGGGCGGTGGGGGTATGTGGCAAGGGGGGCGTGGCCACGCTCCATCTGGGAGGGTGGAGCTTCAGTCCGGAGCACAGAGGGCAGCGAGTACGTCATGTGCCACTTCTAACCTGCTGTCGCTTATTTCAGTGATTGGGGAGAGGAGAGATAAAAGGTGTCACCGAACGGCGCAAACGAGGCTTGCCACCAGAGAGACCCAGATGCACGCAGAGAGCATGCACAACAGAAAGCTAGCCCAAAGCTACCACGTGGGACATTGTTTGTTAATTTCTGTTTGTTTAGTGTTTTGGAAACGTTGGAGTTAATATTCTTTGGATTTGACTACGCCGACCCTGCCTCTTTCCTTCGCACGAGACGAAATCCTTTACACACATATGCAGGATTTTCAAGAATACTGGTTGCTGTTTTTCATGCAATTGCAATTCATGAAACTTCCAAGCTCTATAAAAAAAATTAAATAGACTTACAAAGTATCATACAAGCTGTCATACTTGCATTTCTGAGTATTTATTTATTTATTTATTTGTCAATGGCTACATAACCATGTATATCCATGTATACCATATGGAAAGCTGTTGTAAGCGCTATAATTCATGTCTCCTTTTCGAAGATCCAAAGCCTTTTATTTATTTATTTAAATTTTTAAGTCATCTTAGTCATCTTTTTTCATTCACAAATTGTATTGCATGGCTTATGTTAATCTTTTTGTTGTTGTTCTTCAGCATGGGAAGGCCGGCATGATCATCTGCAACAGCACAGCACAATTGATAGATATATTCCTCTGTACCATCACCTATAATCTATCCAAAGAGAAGGCCATCAAATTACAGAAAAGAGAAGGAAGATTAAATTTTTTAGGGGAGTTTTTTTACACCATCATCAAGAACATATTATGTAATGTCACCCAAGCCAACGCATCTCAGTATGGCTTACAAAAAGACACTTACGCAGGGATGATATCCTAAGTCTCCTGAGTAGCAACCCATAGACTGACATTCTCAAAGAGACTCAAATTACGTATACGTGAGATGCGAGGAAGGGAATGTTTCTACTTGCCGCTATTCTCTGAGTTCCAATTCAAACATGTATGACAGCTTTGATGGATTGTCATTGAGGTGTTAAGTGAAGTTTTACCATTCCATACACAGAGATGAATGTTTTCATGACCCTGTCTCTGCAAGTCTCTATGTTAATAATGGGTGGAGTGACAACATTAAACATAAGCTGCTGTTATCTTTAATGAACCTTTAACAGAGTACTTTAAATAATGTTCTAAACTATTACAAGAATAGTTTACCAACTCAAAAAATCCTGTCACTCATAATGACCTTCTGCTAAATGCAAACATATACATGACCTATCACATGAAATGGATTTTATCAAGGATCAAACTTTCAGAAAGAACATAAAGAATATGGTGGAATGTCAGCAACATTAACCTTATTGGTGTTTGCATATAACTGTGTATTGTCATAATGCAATATTCACTTTGGGATCTGCCTACATGAGTTTTAATTGCATTGTGTTGACAAACACTTTTACAAATGAGTTCTACAGAAGAAAGAGGAAAGATAAGATAAGCTTACATACAAAGACTGCACATTATTTTATTTTATTTTATTCATTGTAACAATAAATAAATTATTCTATAAAATATATATTTCATAACTGATATTGGGGGACCTGGTTTTTTTTCATAATTTGCTAAATACGGAGTTTTAGTAAGAACAATTCACTTGTACTTAAAAACCTGTTCAAACATCATTCAAATGCACTCAATCTAATCATGACAAACTGTTTATCACTATAAAGTTCTAAGCCTCTAAAATACACACCTGTCCAGTTTATTATAAGATAAATTATGTAGAAAGAGTAATTGATCTAAAATAATGTTTCAATTATTTTTTTGTAATTTGTTTTGGTCAGCAATAATCTGCCAAGTGTCACTTTTTTTTTTAAAAAGCAACCAAATTATAAATTTATTAAAACCATTAAAGTTTGGAATGTGTCACAAAGCGAGGCTGGTCCGGGCAGAAGAGCACACCACAGGTCAGTGTAAATGCTGATTTATTAGGTAAGTAATTCCAAAAAACAGGCTTATCAGGTAAGTATCTCCAAAAACAGGTTCTTCAGGTAACATAAACCAGAGACACAAAGTGGGTGATTGACAATATAATACCGGACGAGAGACAAGGCAAACAACTGAACTTAAATAACAGATGTCAAACACAAAACAGGTGCACAACAAATCAAACAGATTACAAACAGGTGCAGAGTTCAATCAAAATGGCGGAGGTGAGGTGGATGCTGGGTAGTGTAGTCCGGGAACAGAAAACAGGGACAGAACGGGTGTGTTACAGAATGTGAATATTTTATGTATATTCTCCATACATTTTCTGACAGTTAACGGGTTTTTCTAGCTACCATAAGATGTCCATTACAAATGCCCCAGTATTACATACAACATATGAAAAGTCGTAATACAAAATATATACACATATTTAAATGGTGGTTCACAACCTAGCATTTGTATTGCAGGTCTCTTATGTGTTTCATTAATTGTCATAAATACATATATTTCTAAAATTTCAATGCTTGATATTTTCTTATTTGTACAACAATTTTGATACTTATCATGGAATATTTAATGTCAAATATTAAACTATAGAGTGCATATTTATTACACAAACAAAACAATACAACAATACAAATGTAAATATAACGGTAAAAAAAACAGAGTGTATTTTCATTTAATAACTAAGGTAAACCATGGTTTATTTATTCAAGGTGAAACACAAAATATAATATAAAACTTTGAATAACTAATATTGTGAATTGCAGCTGAAGGGACGGGTGCCGTGGCTCCACCTTATATATATATATATCCTTTTTATGGTTTTGAGACTAATCAATCATTAATCAGCATTATCTTATGAGAAACAGATGATTAAAATAAATCAGTATTTTACTCTTTTATTTCTGATGATGATATTAACAATAAAACTCTAGAGAGTAAATATTACTAAAATAATTCACTGTTTGAGTCACTCTGAATGTTAAGGCCTTTCTTCCTGCTAGGTCACCGTGGCTTTTAGAAGAGATCTCTTATCATTATGTGTAAAAACATCTTCTGCTAGCACACACTCTAGCCTTGAGGGGTTTTTGTGTGTGTGTGATTGTATTATTTCAGAAGTTAGTTATTGGTGGCAGAAAAACCATACTTAAAAGACAGGATGTAAAGAGATGCGTATATGTTGTGCCTAAACTAGGGTTTCTGTGTCACACTTATAATCAGTGAAGATATGCTATGAACTTGACGTTGAAGCTAAATTTATGTATTGTCTAACCTATCACAAGATTTTATTTATCTAAGTAAATGATGTAGGTTAGATGGCTCTGTTAGTATAAATATACTGCATTTTGATGTAACAACAGGTCGGTCTGTGGAACTCCTTGAGAGTGCCGAAGCTGACTTCTGCTGGCAAAACTACAAACAATTCTTCTTCAGTAAATTCTTTTTTATTAATGACATTCCTGACTCTGTGTCTTTATTCATCACAACTGGTCTACGGGTCTTTACTGTAAAATCCCCCTTTACTGTAAAATCCCCTTTACTGTAAAATCCCCACAGCACTGCTAACTGTTTATACAGATAAAGGTCAGAAGTTCCTGTACAGATTGTCTGTTTATATTGAATTTTAACCTTCGTTGTTTTTATATCCCTCATGATAATGAATTGTCTCATCGTTTGTCCATAAGAACAGCAAACAATAAATGAAATAATGTTGAGATTATTCTGCTAATGCCTTACAGCCTCGGGCTACAGTATGTTCCTTTCTGAAGCTACGTCTTACCCTTTAACAAGGGGGGTCAGTCTGATTTTACTTGTAATTTTACTTGGTTGAAGAGGTTGTTTCTCATGGTGCATGATCTCCTTGATCTCAGCTGTAAACATTTCCTTCTTGTTTAAAAAAAAAGTCTTTGTAATAGGAATTTCAACGACTGTGACCATCAAGCTGATAGGGGATCACATTTTTAAAAGTTGCATTTTGTTTTTGACGTTACTTCACACTTTGCATTGTAATATCAATAATCGATATGTAGTAGCAATAAATCTCATTTGGGTTCATCTTCCATAAAGATGAATAAGGTCTTTGCCTCAAGAAATATTATAAAATAATTGTATATTATTTAAGTAGAAATATAGTTCATAGTTGATGCAATAATGATAGTGTCTGGATATTTTGATAGATATTGAATCATGAATCAGAGACAGAACCCAAACGTAGACAGCACGTTAACAGTTTATTAAGGACAAACAGGGGAAACAAAACCCACGAGGGGGTAAAACAACTAGAAACAAAATACTAGGCTTAACAAGACTATGAAGCACTGGCAAAGCAGCAAAATAAAAAATGAACAGGCCCAAGACAGAAAACACGAGATTAAATAGGAAACCAAATCAAGAGGGGAACAGGTGTAGAGCATACAATAATTACGTGAGCAATCATGGGAAACAAGGGGGTGGGGACAATGACAAGACCAGAGAGAACACATGGCACGCCAAAACAAACAATGCCATGTCTCGCTCCCAAACTAGACACATGGGTACTGCCACGATCCAGACACAAGTCTATAAAACCTGAACAAGAGAGCAGGATCGTGACAGATATAGCTTTCCTTCAGCTGACACAGAACTAAAAAATTTTTTAGCTTAAACAAGACCACTGATATTTTAAACGTTTATCTAAACACCTAAAACGTAACTGATGAAATAATGTGTTGAGTGACAAAACTGAGAATGCAGCCCCTGTGTTTATCTTCTTCTTTAATGACAAGAGATGTCTGACCACGAAGGTTCTCCAAAAGTCACGCTGTATTTTTCCTGGAGCTCAGCGGAAATCATTAAACAGGTAAATGCTAAATGTGTCCCTTAAGCATGAATTGGAACTGTGATTGTATTTAAATACTAAAAGATGGTTGACTTTGGCTCAATGGCACATTTTATCTGCAGAGCAAGACAAAACTACAGCTGATAGCTATATATAATGAATTAAACAATTTCTCATATGTATAAACAAGCAACGCATTTATTATTGAAGGAATAGTTGTCTTTCATCACATGGGATGGTTTGAGCTTTCAAATGCTGTTGTGCCACCTTGTTGTGCCACCTTCATATGTGAACTCTGCAGGCGGCAGCACGATTGTATGTCATAATGTGGCCGTTTAAAATACACTTGCCTAATTGAGCAATGAAAAGCAATGTCTCTTTATCTTGTGTGGGCAAGCTTTTGACACACAGACACAGGGCAAAGCTAACAGAGACACGTATGTAAACTCAATATCGATTTATTGCATCACCAAAAACTACTGACGTTGTGTTTATCGTGCGACAAGTCAATAAATTGACTATTGTGACAGGCCTACATATGGGACAACAAATATGAATGAGTCATTGCATTATGAAGACAGCTGAGATATAGACCCTCAAAATGGCATCATAATGCAATGACTCATTCATATGTGTTGTCCCATATGCCAACTTCATGGCTCCATAACTTTAAAATGCTACAGTAAAAATAGTGGTAGCCAAGGACTCTGGGTATACCTCTGCTGTGAAAGTTTCACAGCACCCTCAAAGACACTTGAGATATAGACCCTCCAATATGTATTGTTTTATATGCAAACTTCATAGGACCATAATTTAAAATGCCACAGTAGAGATGTCAATGTTTCTTTAAATTGGCATGGGATTAGCCAAGAACACACATAAGCTGTATAAGTCAACTAGTATATTGAGTGGTACATGGTATAATATTAAGAGCTAAGAGTCAGAAACAGAATTATCTTTATTTGCCAATTGAAAGTGACCTATTTGTCAGATATGGTGACCCATACCCAAAATGTGACCTCTGCATTTTACCCATCCAGTGAATAGTGAACACACACTTCAAGTCGTGAACACACATACACCCGGAGCAGTGGGCAGCTATCACTGCAGTGCTCGGGGAGCAAACGGGGGTTAGATGCCTTGCTCAAGGGCACATCAGTTGTTACCTGCTGGTATGGAGAATCGAACCAGCAACCTTCTGGTTACAAGTCCAACTCTCTAACCATTAGGCCACAACTGCTGGTGCCTTGCCTATGCTGCTGTAATCAAGCAAGAAGCGGCCCGGCACTAATGCGTAACGCGCCGGAGCCTGCCCGATTCAATATTGATATGATTATATGAACGGTATACCCCGTTCATATTGTTCATATTTAAAATTAAAAATATTAATATGTATTACTTAATAGTATATGTAACCAAATGTTGATATACAAATAGAAACAAAAATGCAAAAATGTAAATTACAAATTTTTATTTATAAAATTGCACATATAAAAACACTTTGAAACACACATTTTAATTAACTTGAAAATGTTGTTTTAAATAAGTTCTTGCACTTTGCTTCCTTCCTCCATTCCTGTCAGGAACCAGCCATCGTGTGATAATTTTTCCACCTCTTTGTCAGTGAAGCTCGTGGTGTGGCCATTTTTCCATACTGCTACTGTAAACAACAAACAATTTCCAAAAAGCAATTAATAAATGATGAAAAGCACATCTAATTTTCGAGTGATTACTGCCCTCCGGCAGGCGTTTCAGGTGCCTCCGGACCAGGACCAGCAGACTAAAGAACTGCTTTTTTCCCAGAGCTGTCTCTTTATTGAACTCTGCCCCTCGCTGATCCCACTGCCCCATATATACTACTACACTATTCTCTCCCCCCTCATTGCACACCTGACTTCACTTGTTACTTGCACTACCAGACTGCTCATTTGCACTACCAGACTGCTCATTTGCACTACCAGACTGCTCATTTGCACTGCCAACTGTTCATTTACAGTACCGACTGTTTACTATGCATCTTGCACTCCTACACTTTAACTGAATATGCAATAACTTCTTCCAATGCACTGTTACTTAGATAGCTTCTGTCCATAATTTATTTGCACTACTCTATATCCATCGCATTGCTGCTCACCATAGCCTAACTTATTGTATACATCCACCTGTAAATTTCTGTTTATAGGAATAGCCATCTGTACATTATGTTTATAGTACATATCCATCTGTAAATCTCTGTTTTTAGTAATAGCCATCTGTATATTATGTTCATAGTACATATCCATCTGTAAATCTCTGCTTTAGTAATAGCCATTTGTATATTATGTTCATAGTATATATCCATCTGTTAATTTCTGTCTATAGTAAGAGACATCTGTAAATCATGGTCATAGTACATATCCATCTGTAAATTACTTCTGTAATATTTATTTATGTAACTTATGCAACCACTGTATATCCTGCACTTGCTGCTATTGCACTTCTGGTTAGACCTGAACTGCATTTCGTTGCCTTGTACTTGTACATGTGTAATGACAATAAAGTTGAATCTAATCTAATCTAATCAGAAAATAAATTGTTACCAAACTGTTAGAAGTAAAACAAACTTAACGTCAAGGAGTTGGTCACTAACTTTCGCTTTCCCTGGTTACACCACACTCTTAAGTAAAAAAAACACAAATTATTCCAAAACTGAAAACACAAATTTAATTTTAAATGAAAGCAAAATTTTTTTTAAAACTTTCCCTCGTGATTGAAACCCAAAGTGTAAATGGTGTAAAACTTCCATTCCCTGAAGCCAGCGGCTAAGGAAACAATCATTGTATTGTTAGGTTTGAAATTTGCCATGTAACAATGCAAGTTAATCTTAATGTTAACTTAAAATTTAAATACACATTTCTGTTGAATAAACAGAACAAAATCAACAAACGTTACAACAACAGTTTGAAAGTTTACTTATCCGACTAGCTTAAAAGCTACCACTGGGAAACGCGTCTAGTAGCAAACAAACATCTGTTTATCTGCATATGGTAATGTAGTTGGTACAAATAAAAAAATTCTAAAACATTACTGCATATATCTGCTGCTATAACTTAGATGGTAGACATACAGAAGTTTTCTCAGTCTAAGGTATTATGCAAGAAAGTCACGCTCGTAAGTTAACGTTAGCTGTAGCTAGCAGCTAAGTTAACGTTACTTCCCAGCAAACATTGGTCCGACGGCAACGTCGTGTCTCTGGCCCAAAATAGTCGCGGTAGGACGGTATAAATCGGTAAAAATATGTGACACAGAACATTACCTAAAAATGCATTTAGATATGTTTGCATACGTCTACAGTTATCTGGGGTTGCATGTCTAATTCTTACTTTGACTCTTAGCCACGTGTAATTCAATATATACCCGGTTGTAAATCAGTTGTCAGAAGACGTCCAACATTGACGTCCTTTACACATGCATTTATAGTCTATCATGGCCCTCTTGTGGCCTAATGGTTAGAGAGTCGGACTCGTAACCAGAAGGTTGCCGGTTTGATTTTCAGTACCGGCAGGTAACAACTGTCGTGTCCTTGTGCAAGGCACCTTACCCCCGTTTGCTCCCCGGGCGCTGCAGTGTTAGCTGCCCACTGCCCCGGTGTATGTGTGTTCACGACTTGAAGTGTGTGTGTTCACTATTCACTGGTTGGGTTAAATGCAGAGGTCACATTTCGGGTATGGGTCACCATACCTGACAAAAAATAGGTCACTTTAATAGATGTAGACATGCCATGGTCCAGAATTCCAGCTATTTACTGAAGTTTATCTTTCAAACCGAATAGCATGGAATGCAGTATTCATCAGGTGCTTCTGCTACCCTATTGTGTTATTATTACTAACCTTTATTGACATAAATTTATTCTAGAGTAAGATAACATAATACATGTTGATTACCTTTTTCCAATGCTTAAGTTATGAAACAGATGTTAAATCTTGTATGCATTTTAAATGTAGTCAAAGGATCATAAAGACATTTTCAAAATAAGTAACAGCATGTCATTTACCTCAAAGTTTGCCTTTGATTTTTTTGTCTAATTTTTTAAATATTCATATTCTCTTCCCTCACTCAGATGCTGTATAAATGACCACCTGTATTACATCTACATTAATTTACTGCTATTATAAAAAATAAATGAATGCTCTGTACTAGCTTAATGTGCTTTATTACCTTAATTATTTATGTTCTTATGCATTTATTGCTTTCTTCGACAAATTCACGACATTAATGTGCAGCTAACAAATAATCATATACAATCAGAGAATTAAGTCAATTTACAAACACGTAATTATAGCCATACAATCTATGAAACATGCCGACTCATTTGGAGCCCGGGCCCGGGCTCTGCAGCCAGTTCCACGCCAGTTCCATTGACCAAGAAGCGGGCCAGTGCTATACGTCCTAACAAAACACGAAGATGCGGCAGCCGGTCTGGAGAGCATACACGCCGATGCTGATTCTGAGCCGATTGCGCCGGAGGGCTGCAGGGGCTCGGGCCGATTACTACATGCTTATGGCGTCTAACGGTGCGTTTCCACTGGCGCGGAGCAGAGCGAGCATTTTCAATTCATTTGTATGAGAGCTGCGCTTGACGCTCACGTGTTGCATTATGGGACTGACAGCGGGTGGAAATGGCGTTGGTACGGTGGGAGCAGCTGAGAGCGTAAAAAAAGTTGAACTCTTCTTGACTTTATGCAAATATCAAGCGGCAAACGCCGGGCGGCAGCCAATCGCTGTGAAAAGTAGGCGAGCCAAGATATGACGTGTGTTTCTGGCTGCTAGCAAATGGCGGATTCATTTCGGAGGCGTGCTAGCATACATTTACTGACACGCCTCGAAGCGAACGCGTTTCAACGTTGCCAGCGGCACGCTCCGCTGTAGTGGAAACGCACTGTGAGAGCGCTTCAAAAGCTGATCCGCCTGCACAGCGTTACATGATGAACCCGAACACATCTCATTTAAAAGTGCGGGAAGGAGGGGCGAAGCGAGAGGTGAACGGGAAAACGTTTAATATCACCACACAAAACCATTATAGACGAGAAAAGGCCTTCAGCTACCCACATAAAGAAAAAGAAATAAAGAAAAAGAGTAAGGTTCAGAAAATGAAAGTATGCGTGCAGCTATCATTCATGTAGCCCACATTAAAAGTGTGATCTATTTTAATATAAACATGTAAAAACATTGAAATGCATTAATTTACAATAAACAAAGATAATAAATATTATATTTCATGTTATATAAATAAATTAAAATGTATTTCATTTAACTGAGAAAATTATGATGCTTCCCCTTTAAGAAAAAACACATGTAGTGCGTGTGCAACAGTAGCGCGCAGCCTAGAAACGGAGCAAGCAGCGGAGAAATCGATTGAGTTGTCAAACTTGTTGAAAGTTGATTTAAAGCTGCTAAGAGGAAGTATTAATGCCTACCTGTCTGCATCCTTTAGTAAATGATCTTATTTTGAGCGAATGACGTCTGTTTGGTCAGGTTTTATGTACCAGTAGAAAAAAAAAGTTTGATGTTGGAGAAAGCCTTCTGTGATTTTGTGTGCACGCGGGAAGAAGATGATAGAGGAACAAATGCTGCCTACCTGCCGAATGCTGCCGCATTCACCGTGAGACACACGCATTTCAGCCTGTTCACACGCTCTCACGCCACACCTTGTGTTTCTCACGCTGAGACACACTTTATACAATTAGACGAGGCAAAAAAATGTGAAAATGAAAGATGTAAGTGTCAGTTACAGCATTAAAGTCCGACTCCGATCACGGTGCTTACAGAAACAACCGAGTGCAGATACCCAGCTAGAATTTTTTAGTTCTAAAAATGTTCTGAGAATATTACCAAGCAATGTTGCATTAAGGTTTTCTGCGGGTAGTTTTATTTTAGTTTTAAAAACATTATTTTAAAAGATAGGAAAACGTTCTCTAAAACATTCTGAACACGTTTAGTTGAAACATTGTTAGAACATTATACGATAGCATTCCTATAACATTTTTAACGGGTAGTTTTATTTTGGCTCCCAGAACGTTCTCTAAAAACATTCTATATATGTTCAGTGGAAACATTGTTAGAACATTATACTCTACGCGCTGAAAATGTTATAAGAATGTTAGGTTTGTTCTAGTTTCCAGAATACGCTCTTAAAAATCAGGAAAAAATATTCTCTAGATATTCTACAAATGTTTGTTAATAAATTTGTAAAAATGTTTTGTGATGATATTAACATATTGTAAACCCAAACATTTACAAAATGTTTTTGAAGTTTTCTTTTTGTTTCCAGAATGTAACAATCTCAAAGACAAAATAACATTCACTAAAACCATTTAAAATATTTTATTAATAACATTTTTTAAAACTTTGTGTCCTCGCTGTTCACAGTTTTCTAAATGTTCACAGTATAACAGGATATAAAATGTAAAACAAGAACTAAAAAATAAAATATTTTAACTGTTTAAGAAACAACCATGAACCTTCTGAACATTTTTAATCTGTTTAATTTTATATCTTATATGTATCTAACTATTTTTCATCACTAGTCAGAGCCAGCAGAATCAACAGGGCCACTCCCCTCTGGTGCTGCACTGTCATCCACAGATGGTCCTCCATTATCCACCTGCATAGATAATATTAATTAAAATCTGAATAATGTCTGATTTCTCAAGTCTCAATCAACAGCTAGTACAAATCATTTATGTTTAATTTGTTATCAGGGTATATTCACACTAGGCAGGTTTGATGCAGTTCATCTGAGTAATTGTGAATGCCATCCAAACTGTGGTGTGGTTCAACAAAAATATTAACAACACAAACTGTACGACACTGTAATGCCAGTTACTTTTTCTAGACTTCAGAGGACATGGCTTTTCTACCAAATCTCACAGCATTTTGTGATATAGTCATGAAATCTAATTTTATTTTGTGTATATGAAAAAATACGAAAATCATGTCCATGAACACAAATAAATAAATCCAACATTTTGTGACTATATCAAGATATCTTGTGTGATAGGGTAGGGCTTTCTTGCTTAGCTGAAATATTTTGTATCCTCTAAAGATAATATATGAGATAATTTTCTTCATTGAAAAGACTATATGAGGAGATCAGATGCAAAAGCCGCTAAACGCCATCTTCTTTAAAAATGAGATAATATTAACCGAATGCTCTCGACACAAATCCGCTTAATCCTGGCCTAAGGCCATTCATAAATACTGGTTTGTAGGCAGAATCCATTAAGAGTCTAATAAATAATGCTAATTTACAAGAAAACATGTCTGACGCACAAGAAAACATGTATGACTTTAGCATCTGATCTCTTCATATATTTATTTAATTAAAATGTATACTGTCAACTCTGTCAAGAGAGAAAGTACAACTGTTACAGGTGTAACATTATAATTGTAACTAAACGTTAATTAAGTACCAGTGCAATGCACCAACGTGTATGCACATAATAAGTAAATTGTATTAAATGGCCAAGTACATAGCTGCCACCTCATGTAAAGTGTAACCGGTCACTCAAATTAACAGAAAATGCTTTAGGTCTCTAAAATGCAAGTATTTTACATCCTTTCACTCACCTGACTGCCTCTGTGAGGGGCATACCTCAGGGTATCAGCAATACAATTCTCTACTGTCTTCTGTAAAGTTGTGGGGTGAATCTTATGGCAGGCCTCTAAATATAAAGAAAGACAAAAAGGAAAGAGTAAGAATGAGAAAGGTATTTTAGTACTTAATTTAGCTAAAGCAGTAATTGACAAAGTAAATATAGCCTTATAGTTTGTAAATATCAGGATCAACCACTTTATTTATTAATGTCCTATAATTATCAACACATTTTAGATATGGAAATAATCTTTCAACCATTTGTGACCCTGGATCACAAAACCAGTCTTATGGGTCAATTTTTTGAAATTGAGATTTTTACATCATCTAAAAGCTGAATAAATAGGCTTTCTATTTATGTATGGTTTGTTGGGAAAGGACAATATATTAATTATATGAATAATATTTAATAATATTTGGCCGAGATACAACTATTTAAAACTCAGGAATCTGAGGGTGCAAAAAAATCTAAATATTGAGAAAATCGCCTTTAAATTTGGCCAAATTAAGTCCTTAGCATAGCATATTACTCACAAAAATTATCTTTACTTCATATCCTAATGATTTTTGGCATAAAAGAAAAATTGCTAATTTTGACCCATACGATGTATTTTCCATATGATGATGCTTAATTAGAACATTTAATTTATTTTTACAAACATGTCTTCCAAATGACAAACATTACTTTTGTGCATCTTGAGACAAAACAATGCCATTAATATATTTTAAGAAATGACATTGCAAACAGTTTTTAGATAAGACTGCTCTAACATTTTTTTAGTGTTGGACTAAGCTTAAGTCCTGTCCGGTAAACCACCCCAAAATTTTTGGCATTTTTATTTAGTTTTAATCAATAAAACTTTTATTGATTACGTTCATAATGCAAGCCTTACTGATCAATGCCGATTTTTTTACACACACACACACACACCTCTACGATTTTATCAGTAGGATTGAAAATTAAAAGTTACTGGGTCACATAAGAACATTATGAGAACTTACGGATTATAACGGAATGCATAGGTAGGTCCTGGAAATTCTTTTTGCCCTTGCGTCCCTTTAAACTGTAGTTGGCCCAAAGGGCATTAGTTCCAATTTTGCGCATCATGCGTCTAACAGACTCACCAGGAGTTTTACCTCCCAGCAGAGACAGATAATCAACCTGCAAAGAGAAACAAAACAAGTCATCCAAAAGTAGAGTTCCTTGCACACACACAATAATACAACAATGTCCTATTTTCACATACCACTTTTTTTCGGTAAGCTGTGTCCTTGAGCTTGTCAGAGGCTTCTTCAAGTTGTGCTGGAGACTGTAGAGGCCTGGTGAGCTCTTCAATTTCATGTTCATTAGAACTCATGTCTTTGGATAAAATGGACTGAATGGTTGCAAGAGATAGTTCGATTTTGTCCAGTCTCATGAAGATGGCCCTCACGTAGGCTGGTATACCATCATCTGAAAAATATAAATACATCAGTCCTTTCTGACCACAAGAAATTGAAAAGAGTTGCAGGTAGGGGTGTGCAATATCATACATTTTTATCCTGGAGGTTTAAAGCTGATAAGGTATACACAAGTTGCTTTTGAAAACACATGGCCATATTGTGATACAACGCGCATCAGTTCCATTGCTGATGTGCAGTTAATTCATTAAAGATGACTTTTGAGAAACGCTCTGATATTTAAAATCACAAAAACAAACCTTCCCTATATAGTAGTAGGGATTACCACTTCTGTTGATAGCTCTGACCCTGAAATCATGAACACTTCGCGATACAAACTCCATCATGAGCCTAATTGGCCCTTACTGCTAATTGACTACAATGCGTTTTTGTAATTAGTTTATTTCACTTTCAGAGTTTCTCAGGAACCTATTGCACCTTTAATATTTATCATACAACAAATAACTAAGAGACAATCACATAAAGCTTGAAAATTTCAAGATATTATAACCCATAATAACCCATTATAAACAGATATTCTGTCCCCACTGAATGCGGTGCGATGAGACACAACAAACGTCTTGTTCGGTTTCTATTTGCTTTTGACGCGTTGTGCCGCGCTGTATCGCGCCGCGAACCTGCGGTGTAGACAGAGTGTAAGATGATATTGAATCAAACTTGCTATGGATTTATATGATTTGTATGCAGCTCGGCACTGCACATTTTGTACTTAACTGTACTTTCATCCTGTTTTTCAAAGTGAAACCAGACATCACAGCGCGCTTTTAAAGCCATATGCTGGTAACTTAAAATGGTAGTTGGTGTATTTCTTAGAGAACAACTTGCATGGCAATGATCAAAAATCAAACTTACTTTGAGCGCTTGGAGTTGTATTTGGAGTGCTGGTGATGTAAGGACCTAAATATGTGCAAAATTAAAACAAGTTAAAACTGTACAATTTGATCGTGTTACTATAAACAAGTTGTCCAGTGACTTTTACCTTGGCCACTCTGCAACACAGCTCTGGTTGAGGCTACATCCAAGTTTGTGGGCAAATCTGCCAAAATAAATTGCATTCAGTGTTATAAGGATTCCAACCCATAGAAAATTTTTTCATTTTCAAAACGTAGATGAAAACATTTTTAATAAAATCTTACAGATTTCTGTCCTTTTACTGAAAATGTGTTCAAACAGAACTCTGATGCTTAATCAAAACATATGTAATAATATAACATAAATCCTTGTGAATTGAGAGGTAAGGTTTAATTCAGATAAACATTCATCAGTGAACATACACAGAGCTCAAACAGAATCTTTCAAAGAGATTTTTTATATTTTAGTAAAAATATCCTTTTATGTATCTTTTAAATGTAACTATCTATTCAAATAGTTGGTGAATTTCTTAGAGAACGTCTTGCATGGCAATGATCAAAAATCAAACTTACTTTGAGTGCTTGGAGTTGTATTTAGAGTGCTGGTGATGTAAGAACCTAAATATGTGCAAAATAACAAGTTAAAATTGTACAATTTGATCGTGTTACTATAAGCAAGTTGTCTACTGACTAATTCAGGCAAACCTTGGCCACTCTGCAACACAGCTCTGGTTGATGTTGCATCCAAATTTGTGGGCAAAGCTGAAAAAACCCCCACAAAAAACAATATTCAAAGTGTGCACAATATGCACAAATTTGTGTGTGAAATGTGCATATGAACATGTACACAAACAAATCATGGTTTAAATTTTTTTATTAAAATTTATTCTGAATATACAAAAATGCAAAAACAACAAACAAAACATACACAATAATCACATAATTGGTGTATAATATCGTACCATACCATATAATATTGTACTATACTACTGCAATACTATACTAATGCAATATCGCTCAAGAAGGAGTGTGATATCGGCCTCTGGTCTCTTTACTCTGGCCTAACCATATCCATGCTGATACAGAGCCATATCACACGACTACGAAAGTGATATTACGTATACAGTGCGATGTCACAAGTATTTAAAAAAAAAAACTCTTCAAGAACACACAGATTGATGGATAAAAAAGTAAAATGACCAGTGGTGTGTGTGTGTGTCACTTTGTATTTGTAATTTCATACTTGATGATTACAGTTTGAAATCTGCTTGTTTTTTAATGTTTACTGTGTCAAAAAATGTTGACACAGTTCCAGGACCATTTAAGAGTATTCAGCAGGACTGTAAATCCTGGTTGATCAAACACTGGCCAAATTTTGACTAGACAACTACAGTTCTCTGAGGACTACAACACTTACATGCTAGTGTAAAATACTGCAAAAATAAACATGAAAACTGTAAGTTGAAAGGGGTGCCTCCCCTTATCAGTACATAGATCAGCTACTGCCTTTTACTATCCGTATACACGAGATAGTTTTCAGATGAAAACACAGAACTTTTTATGCGTTTTGGCTGTTCGTTTACATGAAAACGGCGTTTTAGGGGACTGAAAATGCAAACTTTTGAAAACGGGTCCCAAGGTGGAAGGTTTTGAAAATGATGCCGTTCTCGTTTACGTGTAAACCCCGAAAACGCAAGAGTTTGACGTGTTCAGTCGCGCGAGTATAACCAAAACAACAATGTACTCCAGTCCTGTGAGCTTTTGCAGCTCAACTCTGTATTAACGTTTCCGCAGCTAAATGTGGATTTACTGCACCAATAAGACCAGAGGATACACATTATTTACATTCGCCAGACTTTTAACACACATATACGTCAACCAAGGGTATTAAAAAACACTTTTGGCTTATAACTGTGTATCTGCGCACATACACATATGCAACATCGCCATCCACTGGCCTGACATGCAGACTACAGCGTTTTTATCCGTTTTCCTGGATCCGTGTAAATGCAGATCGTTTTGATAACGCTGTCATGTGTACGAACTTTTCAAAAACGCAAAAGGTAACAACTTTTCCGTTTTGATTGTGTAAACGGCCTCTTATACATCTTTTATACAACACCAATTTTAAGGATTTAAAAAAAAACTACATTTGTGAGAAAGTTCATACTACATGCACAGCCTGCAATTGGTAAATACAATGTTACTGTGAGACTTACTTGAGCTGTTCTGGTTGTGTCTGACTGAAAAGAAATCCATTGATGGAGTAACTAAAAGCACAGTATCATAACAAGTTAGAAAGTCAGTGCAGTTTACTAAAAGTCTGACAAAAACAAACACAAAAATTATAAACACTTTGTGGTTGCTCAATACCATTTACTTACAGGTAGGCATTGTTGGCATCTGTGGTACTGGATGAGTGTGATTCATTTTGACAGATGATTTTTTATTAACTTTCTTGGCTGGTGGTTCATCTATATCTGTATCTAATGGAGAGATATTTATACATAGTAAGTATATAGTCGCTGTCCGACTGAAACCTTGACTCTCCATTTTTGGTAACTTTATCTTTGTCGCAAAAATCATTGCTATTAATGCCTCTTTACATCTGCATATAGGTTTTTTAAATATGTAACAGATGAAAAGTATTAAAAAAAGAGCTTATGATGAAACCTCAAAACTCTACCCTCTACAGGAATAGAGTTTTTGAGAACATATTTTGGAGCATTTCTGCCATGAGCTTGTGATGTCTGCGTGTTTGTAATGCAAGAACTAATAAATAACTAATTCTATGAATATGTACACCATTTTCTTTACTCAACAAACACTAAAGGCTAATGTTTTATTTATTAGAGGAGCGGAGAGAAGTTTATTAGTTTAGCATTTGTCACTGAGTCACATAGACTGTCTTATACTGTCCTATAGCCTAGCTGTGCATAGCACTTCATCTTTCATAATTGTTTGGCCAAGTGACAGAAAAACTTGAGTGCCCAGAATGCTACAATAAACTTTAGAACTTTTAAGATGGTGAAAACGTAATGTGATGGACTAGGACATTTTATAATGTATGCGATTTATAATGTTCTACAGAGAATAATATTTTATCATTTGGTTTTATGAGTAAAACACTTAATGTATTTAAGCATATTGCTTTTTATATTCTGGTCTCATCTGCTTACCTGTACATAGTATGCTTTATTTTTAAGTTTTGTCTCAAAATGTACACCTTTCATTTTTTGTAAGGTTTGTAAAAACTACTTAAATGTCCTAATATAACTTAAGGCCTAGTCTGGGATTAATCTAAACCCTGTCCGGGAAAATGCCCCATAATGTATGTACTGAATTTTGTCTTTTAATATATCACAGTCTTAATGCATTACATTACATTCAGTGTTTTATGTTTTGATGCACTTTACCACCTCAGATGTGCTCGTTCTAATGAGGGAGATAACACAAATCTGATCTTGGTAAAAATGTTAATAATATAATGACACATGCAAGGGTCTGGCAATATTTAAAACCACTATAGGGTATATGTCGAATGTCACGTGACTAGACCGATTAGGAGTTTGTTACATCCACCCGTCGGAAAAAGTGTATTAACAGTATTAACTATCAACGATATCTATGGATTTTTAAAGTTACCTGCTAACCTAGCTAGCTGTTTCCATTTTTTAGGCATTTTATACTATTTTAATATTCAAATGTCTGTAAGAAGAAAAATAAAAAAACTTTCATCTATTAATCTGTTTATGTGATGGACATCGATTTGGATCATCTCTGGTAGCTAATATAAAGGCATTTTGAGTAAAACGGCTCTTAATGTGATGAAACGCTTACTAAAGACTTTAACGCGGTTGAGATGAGACTTGTTTTCCGGCTTCTGCGTGTGATGTTCGGCATGAAGCCTATCAACTCTGACAAACCCAGTGTTTAATTAATTAAAAAATACTGTGGTTTTTATTCCTGAAAAGTAGCAGTTTTGGAGATTAGAGGTTCAGATCGGACAGCAACTATATACAATGTAAAGTGAGATACTTTTTTGAAAAAATAAAATAAACCTAAAAAACCTAAAGAGCAATCAAGAAATCTTTTACCAGAGTCAAGGTACCGAGCAGGAGTAACCACCTTCCTGACTGTTTGTACTTCCTGGTCACTCTCCAAATTTGAGGTTATCGTGGCCTGATTGACCTTTTCTCTGGCCTTGTGATAGGTGGCTACAAAACATAGGTAGAGATGAGAGCAGAAATACAATATTCAATATGTGCAAGAAATTTATGCTGCAATGTCACATACCTTAAAATGAGTATAATATGCATATAATGAAATATAGCTTGTCTAATACATCACTTATGTATTTTGCTATGCTACTACATATACAGCAACAAAATTCTGTTTTATCCAACTAGCTTACATAACATTAAATACTACCGTTCAAATGTTTAGGGTAACTTTCGATTAGTTATTAATAATTTTCCACATAATACTATATTAGTAAACTTATCAAAGCAGAAGCACTACCATTTGTCTGGCAACAAACAGATTACTGCATAGAGGTATTTAGGATAAAGAAAATATTTGTCCCTCCTATGAGATGTGTCTTAGCAATGGCACCAAGTCAATTTGAGTCTGAGACCCCTGATTTAAAAGAATAGTTTTAAGTATACCCAAATCAAGTTGTTCCAAATCGTTATGTGTTAAAAACACATCTTCTGGTAAATTCAAAAGAATACATTTTTAAGAATGTGGGTAACCAAACAGTATACATATTTTTTCCATACTATGGAAGTCAACAGGGGCCGGCAACTGTATGGTTACTCACATTCAATCAAAAATTGCTTTTAGTTTGATTAAACAGAGCAGAGATACAGAATTGGAACAACTGTGATTAAATGACAGATTTTTCTTTCATGGGTGTAGTAACCCTTTAACTCCACTGGCAATAATGCAATTATTTGAAATAGCTTTGTTAAAGGTTGCTTGTTGGCTAATTAGTTCTCAACATAAAGGTATGAAAGAATACAATACCTGTGTATGTTAACACAGAGACTTCACATTTGGCCCAACACGTTTTGTCTGGTATATCTCTTCGTTTAACTTTTGCAGTGACATTCCTCTGTGGCCAGTAGCAAAACACAGTCTACAGAAACATTTTTATATTATTTTACAATAAACAACAGATCAGAGGTGTAACCAAGTCCACTATACTAGAGTCCCAAGTGAAATCAAAACCAAATATCAAACGCCAACTTAAATCACAGTTTAGAGTAACCACAAGGTGCTGCAGGATTTTATTCTTAAGTATAATGCTGAAAAAGAGGCCAAAATAACCATCTTTCAACATTATAGGCAAAATGTTTAGTTTTACTTCCCACATCCAAGAATGACTGAAAAAAGCCCTTGATAGTTTATCAATGGCACTTAAGAGGGTAAGTTTACCCAAGATGAAAATTCTGTTATCATTTACTCACCCTAAGGTAGGTTGTTCCAAACCTGTACAATTTTCACTTTTGGGTAAACTATCCCTTTAAGATATTTCTTGAAGACTTGACGAGTTTAAACGATTTATATACTGCATACATAAATTAGGAAATACCTGTTCAGTTGTCTCTAGCCAGTTAGTTGGCACAGCATCGACTGTGTCGGTGTTCAAAAATTTGACAACCGCAAAGGGTCTGACAGTTTTCTGAAACAAAAATTAAGTAATGTTGTGACATTGTGATCTTTCCACTGAGAAAATTCCAAACATCTATTTATTTATACTTACATGTATGTTCCACTTGGATATATGGAATATGAAAAAGTGTTTATCACACAATGGAAAACAGGAGAAGAAAGTATTTAAAAAAAAATTACATTAAAATCTAGAGTAGTTTACAACAAAAAAGACAACTGGGAGCTGTAAGCCACACAGCCAAATGTGTCCTCGATGTGTCTAAAATTAAAGGGTTAGTTCATGCAAAAATAGGAATTTTATCATTATTTACTCCTTTTGTCGTTTAAACAACCAATGGACTTCTTAGATCTTCTAAACCACAGATGTTTTAATAGATGATGTTTAGGGTTTTCTGGTTACAGTGGAAGTGCATGGTGACCCTCATAAGCTTCAAAAGTATGCAAAAACAAAACTCTGCAGTGTATTTCTAGTGTCCTGAAAGCATAAGAACGGGTTAGGTAAAAGAAAACGAAATCTAATCCATATAATCACTTTTATAAACGCACATGCAGGGAAATGGCCCACGTAAAAAAACTATATTTTATTTATACCAAACCATTTCATTTGCCATCAGCACACCTGAAATATACACGCCATGTGGCGTTATTTTACACTGATTTTGAGTAATTTTGAAGCTCGAGGTCACAAGTTCATTCCAAGTGAACCACAAAACCCAAAGCAGCACTTCTGTGGTTTAGTTCAGAAGATCACGAAAAAATATCAGGGGTTTAAAGGACATTATTTAACATCATTAAATAATGACAATTTTAATTTTTGAATGAACTAACCCTTTAATTAAAAAACTATTGTTAAAAAACTGGTAGATAATACAGTACAGTGATTAACAAATGTAACTGTATAAAGCCTGAAAACTTCTTAGAATGAATGAAGCAAGGTTACTACAATCCTCAAACCACTATCTGCCTCGGTCATAAATGCCTGTCTGCCCAAATACCTCTCAGAAATTGTTTTCATTCGAGTATGATTATCTCTGGCTGTGTAGACTCCAATCAACCTTGAGTCACAAGGCTGCATGAAGAATGGCTCGAGTCGCTCATACACACGACAGAGCAACATCTTTTCCCCGTACTCTGTCTCACCAGAGATCGCAACAACTTCACAGCACTCTAGATCACTAAGAGTGAAAACATTGTTGGGTTTTTTTATTTGTACAGACTTTTTTTGGTCATGGTGCATCTTTTTCAGTCCGTTTGCTTCCCCAAGCCGTCTTACAATTTGTGAAAGAGGATTTCTCCCAGAACGAACCAGTCTTTTTAATTGATGCAAGTAATTCTCAAAAGAGAAAGCACTGCACTCATCTAGACTACCATAAAGGTTTGCATCCGATGCCAAGTGTACCAAACTGTGGACATTGTAAACAAGAAACTCGTCCCCATACAAATGTCTTCCCTGTGCAACAAAGTACACTAACAACTCCTCTGCGTTGTGATTGTACTGTTTTGCCAGTCTTGGGCAAACAAGGATTGATAATGCCACACTAAAAACCAAGAAGTGCTCATAAAGCTGTTCTGAAATAATGCCTTTAAGCACTATTTTTCCAGTATAGAGGGCAAACTGTCTTAGTTCTGTAGCCTTCCATCTGTCAATCTCTTCCAAGCTTCTAGGTTTTCTTGCAAACACGTTTGGAATGCATGGTTTAAGCTTCAAAAGCTCTAAACTGACCTGCTTAACTTGCCCAGATGACAACCTTATTCCCAGTGGTCCCCTCAGCCACAAGAGGATCATTTTGCGCATAACCCCAAGACAACACTGGTGCATGTAATCAGCTGGGAACTGTTCAATCATATTTATTGGGAGCTGGCAAAATGGCGACACAACTGAAGACAGGTGGTGCTCCTCTTGAGACTGATCGCGAAATGTTTGATCAGTTCTCAATGTCAAATCAGTTAGTTCAGGATAAATCACCCGATGGCCATCCCACACTCCTTTTTGTGTACACTTGTCACAACCATAGTAGCCTGAACACAGCTTTATGGACTTAACAAGAGCCTTGGCTGGGGCATCACATGTAACACAACGAAGCTTCATCTTAATCAAACCACAGTCTGTCTCTAGTCCATTTTCTAAAATACTGCAAAGGTCATCAACAACATCATTAAGAAACTCAAGATTAGTTGGCTTTGACAAACCAAAACACAAAGCCAGTGGGAATACTGAGGGAGGAGATACATTTAATTGGCACAGTACTGGCCACAGTGCCTGCTTGCTACTTTTGAAAAGCGGCAAGCCATCGATATTGATTGAAAAGTCAATGAATTGTAATTCAGAAATATCCTGTGAAGGATACATTTTCAAATGTTTTAGGATCTGATCTTTGCAGCCAAGGTAGATGTACTGCATTCCTGATTTCATTTCAAACTCAACACTTTTGCAAGTGGCAAGGAGTGTTTTTGCTGTCTTTGGCAGCTCTGGATGTCCATTTTCTATTAAAATTCTTAACAAAGAATCCACTGCATTGTGTTTTACACTAAATTCATTTGTCCACTGTACAATAGAATGTCTGAGTGTGAGGTTTGTTTCCCTACTGCTGCTCTGGGACAGTAAATCATTAAAATCTCTGTCATTTGCACTGTTCTCTTTGACAGAACCCTCCTCTTGTGTTCTTGGCAAACATCTCTCCAAAAATCTATCACAATCTGCATCATTTGCATTATTTTGAGTGACAGAACCCTGCTCTTCAAGTTCTTGATAAAGTACTGAAGGACACTGAACAGAGACATTTGTCTGCAAGAAATCTGCTGCTGCTTGAGCACTAGCACATTTTGTTTGTAATCGTTTTGCCCTTTTCCAAATGGATGAGTACTTTCTATCTGACATTGTATATACAGATCAGAGGATCACAGAAAAAAATATTGTTTAAAAAAAACGTACCGAGCACAATGTTACATCCATGCTGCTTTCACTGTAAAGACAGAACACAGACAAATAGCAGTATGAGTACATTTTTTGTAAAGAAAACATGGGGAAGAATTATATAACAACATCCCTGAAAAGACGTCACAAGAAGTGTGTGTGTGTATAAAACATACTGTAATGGACAATAATAAGCAATAAAATGACAATTGCGGTAACAATATAATTTTAATAACATACTCATGACCTACTCATATTTCTTAAAATATGTAAAACAGGGATGCAAACTCGTTGGGGGTGAAAAATGTGACAAAGATGCGAGACCCCAAAAGCTATATATATAAACAAATTGTATTGCATTTCATGTTAAGTAGACATAAAATGGATATTCCAGGGTCTGCTAAGTGTTTAGAATAGACAACCACATTTACTTAAAGGTGTGAGAAAATATCGAAATGTTCACACAATAGCTCACTGTCACAGCTCTAATACTGAAACCATAGTGGCAGATGTAACGTTACATTTAAAGACTGCGACTTTATCAAGTAACGTTATTGTTTTCACAATGGAGGTAACATGCGTTGTACAACATTAAGCGCGTTTTAATCAACAATGTTGTACTGAAAACCAAACGCAACACTCGGATGAGTACAGTGTGTTACACAAGCAATTCGTTATTGCATTTTGGAGTCTATGAATGCTTGTAGAATAGCAAATTATACTTTAACGTGGCTTTTGTGTGGAGAGATCGGCTTTGCAATGTAGACGGGAGACGTACAGACGACTAGTTTCGACTACATTTAATATTGATTCATGAGTTGAATGTGTGCACTCACTCTGCGCGTATTTCATATTCAACCTAACCGCGGATATTCTGTCCAAAGACTATAACCCCCCCTCCAAATAAAAACTAATTGGATCTAGACGAATCACAATAATAACTGAAATAATAATTGGCGAATTTCGCCGAAAGGTGACAAGTTTGCATCCATGAATTAAAAAAATAATAATGACAAGTGTACTCACTCTAATGTATTTATTGCAAAACGCTCAAATCCAAATGACGATGTGTTGCACGCCGCAGTTGTCTTTGGCGTTATGTTACAGGTTTACTGTAGGCCTACAGAACATTAAACTTTGATTATTTCAGTTTTTCATCCAAACGTACGTGACCAAAACATGGCATGTCGCAATCTATGACAAAACAGGCAAGAGCCAATTAGCGTTCGCGGCCATAAACGTGTCATAATGCTTAAGGGCGCCAATTTTTTAATTTATGCGGGATTTGACTTAACGGTCACTGTTGAGAACAGAGAATAAAAGATCGGCGAATAAACGCATATAAGGCAAGCTAAATAAATATGACAAGATAATAGGCAAAACATCGTTTTAATGTGTAGTAGGCCTAGTACTAAAATATATTTAAACAAATTTGCAGTAAGTTAGATGAGCAAAATTAATGCGACTGAAAACATGTAAGTGATATCTCAAATGAACGGAGTAAAAATAAAACTACCAAGAATTCAATGACTTTAATCATAATTACCTTTCGTAGCACATGCATGACGATGCTCGGAATGGCTTATTGGAAGTAGTACATCCGATCCCAAACTGTTGGCAGCGCACCCCCGGTGGGCCGTATAGCAGTATTGCAGGGGACCTTAGCTCACTGATCATTGGTCGCTTTGGTCACTGCTGCAGTACGTCAACAGGCACGCGATAATAGTTATGGGAAAAGTTGTAAAGATAGATAGGAGTGATGCACACTAGATAGGAGTGATGATAAGTAAATGTAACTTACTTATTTTATTTTATTATTCGTTACTGTACTTAAGTAGCTGTTTTGCGTATCTGTACTTTACTTAAGCATATCCATTTGTGGAGACTTACTTTAACACTACTAGGGTTGGGAATCGGAATCGAAAGGAATAGGAATTGGATACTTGAAATTAAAATGTATATTCCTCTTATCAATTTCTGTGTGCATATTTTCAAAAATGTGCACGTGTTAACTTGTTATAAAGCACAGGAACCACAAATTGACCATATATATATATATATATATATATATATATATATATATATATATATATATTGGTTTTTTGTTTTATTATATTAAAGTATGGTAATACAAATTGTAATAAATCAGACAAAACACGGTTGCTATGTGTAAGGCTATATATAGAACGGTGCTCATAAATATATATAATGTAGTGAATAGGGTTGGGTATCGTTTAAATTTTCTTGATTCCGATCTCGATTCTTTCTTCTTATCGATTCGATTTCACAGTTGAAGTAAAACATTTAGATCAACCTGTATGGTCGTGGTCATTTAGCCTGCTTATTGACTGGTCAATATATATATATATATATATATATTTTTTTTTTTTTTTTTTTTTTTTTGCAAACCAGCATTACAATTTTATTACATTTTAAAGTATCAAAATTTGCCCCACAATTTTTAGAGTAGTGGTGCCGCCCCCTCATGAAGCAGACATATCAAATATTTGATTCCAAAACAAAGGTTTATTTTTTTTACCAAACTGTAAGCAATTTTGTGTTGTTATGCGGTTCAAAGGGAAATAAATCCAGGTTATGTCTCACTAATTCCATATTCTCAATATTACAATGTTGGTATGGGGGCCTCAGGTCTTGACTTTGCCTAATAGGGCCCCCAAAACCGTAAACACGCCCCTGCTGGGAACAGTTAATAATATGAAATGATGGACATAGTATTTTGTAAATATCAGGGAAAGACCATGCATTAAATGTAAATTTAGTTAGATCATCAGCCATACTGGCATATATAGCATGCTCACCAGAATTAATGGCATGCTGATTAATGATGTTTACTGCCACAACTATTGTTCACTGCCATTTAAGGCTTGTTATTTTAGTACATAACTCATGTGAACCTGTGTTTAAGTTTTTATATTAAAGTTAAACTATAGATAGATTTACATTCTTCAACCAGTTGTACCTGCCACACATTCTTCTGATACAGTTCTACATTGAATCTGTCCCATGCAAGGCTGTACAGATCATGACAGTGAAAATGTTCTTACTTTGTAATTATTATAAACATTGTGACAATGTTTTCTAAGAGAAAATTGTTTAATTTGGTGGTTAAACGTTTAAACAGGTATAATGTTCTAGCTTTGTCAACAAGTCTCATTACAAGAACATTTTATAAAAAACATTCAATTATTTTAAGTCTCAATAATGTCCTTTTAACATTTTCCCAATGTGACTGTGAAAATGTTCTTACTTTGTTATTATGAAACATTGTAACAATGTGTTTGAAGAGAACATTGTTTAATTTGGTGCCTTGCCAATATTCCCTAAATGTTTTTAAAATGTTGCAGGTATAATGTTCTAGCTTTGTCAACAAGTCTCATTACAAAAACATTTTATAAAAAACATTCAATCATTTTAAGTCTCAATAATGTCCTTTTAACATTTTCCCAATGTGACTGTGAAAATGTTCTTACTTTGTTATTATGAAACATTGTAACAATGTGTTTGAAGAGAACATTGTTTAATTTGGTGCCTTGCCAATATTCCCTAAATGTTTTTAAAATGTTGCAGGTATAATGTTCTAGCTTTGTCAACAAGTCTCATTACAAAAACATTTTATAAAAAACATTCAATCATTTAAAGTCTCAATAATGTCCTTTTAACATTTTCCCAATGTGACTGTGAAAATGTTCTTACTTTGTTATTATGAAACATTGTGACAATGTTTTCTAAGAGAACATTGTTTAATTTGGTGCCTTGCCAATATTCCCTAAACGTTTTTAAAATGTTGCTGGTAAAATGTTCTAGCTTTGTCAACAAGTCTCATTACAAGAACATTTTATAAAAAACATTCAATTAATAACATTTTCCCAATGTGACTGTGAGAATGTTCTTACTTTGTTATTATGAAACATTGTGACAATGTGTTTGAAGAGAACATTGATAAATCTGTTGCCTTAACAACATTCCCCAAACATTGTTTGAATGTTCTTATCAAAATGTTCTTTCCTTGTTTACGTTTAACTTTATAAGAACATTTGTTTTGAGAAAAAACATTTTTAAAACATTCGTTGAACATTACATTTAAATGTTTTCCTTAACACATTAACATAACCTGTAGGGAATGTTAGCCAAAGTTATGAGAACGTTCCCTTCTAGCTGGGTACGGGCAGTCAGACTCATTTATTATAACGGGAGTTTCATGCAGTCAGTTTTATTCATTATAACGCTAGATTATAACAGAAGTCACTGTTTCAGTGACGTTTTTCGCTCGCTTTCTGTTTAAATAAATGTTTCATGCATGCAAAAACAAACAATGTGAAAATTTACTAATGCAAAAAACGCAGTAATCACCCTCAAATAGTTGGTCTGGAAAGTCTAAAAGAATATGACATGCAAAAACGATTTTAATGTTTTATTTGGTATTTATAATCATAATTACAATATCAAAAGCAATATTAACAATGTTTTTTGCTTAAATCATCCTTAAACTTTGTTTTTGTCATTGATAATTTTTATTTGTGCTGGGCAAATATAAACAATAGATAGAAATAGAACTTGAGAGAAGTGGGCGGGGCCTAATTTGAATGGCTTCTCCCCTAACACATGTAATCTCACGCCAAACTTTTGATGAAACTTGAAAGCTCTGTAGCCTACTTATACTATGCACTAAAAGTACGTACTGTTTTTGTTATGGAAAAGTATATACATTTTAGTGTGTAGAAAAAGATTATGCACGCACTGGGACATACTAACAGGAAACGGAAGTGGCCGTTGTTGCCTAGACAACATTGGGGACAATAACGGTCACACACATCAAAATACATTTCTTCTTTCCATTTAAGTATTTATTAATTCATTGTTTCATATGTTATGTTAACTCTATAGTTATATTTATTAATTTAGTGACGCATCAGTTATTTAATTTTATTAATGCAGTGGAGTGCCACTAAACTCTGCCTATTCGTGGTGAGTTGTGGGTAATAATAGCCATTAGAGTGTGCACCGTTCTGCACTTCGGATTTCTACCGGAAGTGGTAGACCATCCGGGAATCTTTGAAATACTATTTTCTACATACTAATTCTATTTTCCAATACTATTTAGGACGGATAGTATGCGAATTGGGATGCAGCAATAGGTGGCGAGTCAACCCGGATTGTGAACTTCATCTCTTCGACAGCAGGCGAGCATGTTGCGCTGTTCGGTAACCTACTGACAGAGCAGTAGGGGTGATTGCTTTATTCGAATTGGATTGGATGACGATTTTTTCCTATATTTTCACTTCAACTGAATTGGATTTTTTTTCTTTCCGTGATTCATCTATATTACAAAGGAACTGAACTATATTACAGAGAAACTTTATTACATACAAACTGAGTTTGAATGTTCAAGGTTTTAATTTTAGTTGATGTTATATTGTTCTATGTTGTGACATAATTGCTGATCTTTCTTAAAAAGCTGTTCTTTCACCTGTGAAAGAAATAAAGGTCAATACAGGGGAAAAATTTGAAATGTGAAAGTGACCTATTTGTCAGATATGGTGACCCATACCTGAAATGTGACCTCTGCATTTAACCCAACCAGTGAATAGTGAACACACATACAACGGGAGCAGTGGGCAGCTATCACTGCAGCAAGGTGCCTTGCTCAACGGCACGTCAGTTGTTACTGAGAATCAAACCGGCAACCTTCTGGTTACAAGTCCAACTCTCTAACCATTAGGCCACAACTGCCCCTCAAAAATACATTTATTTGATAACAAGACTAACTAACCACCCAGCTGAGTGGATTTGATACATTGATTTAATCCTAACAAAGAAAAGAAAGAAAGGAAGAGTGTATTTACCTACATTTTTGCTTAGAGCATTACTTTTGCTTACTTTTGGTTTTAATACTTATCCTTTCTTAATTGATTCAAACTGTTTTTTTGTGTTGTTGAAACAGTAAAGTGTTATTTTTATATCTAATATCTGGTCGCCTGCATAAGTTTTATATCTCCCCTCCACTCCTTCGAATCTAGAATTGGCCCAGTACATAGTATTTGTATTACAGAACACAAGTGCTACATTCATCTCATTATCAGTTTAATGTGCATATAGTTTATATAACATACAACTTATATTATGTTTTGACTGTATTAGGTGCTGACCTGAGGTCAATAGTCTCCAATGCTGGCATTAAAGGCTAAATTACAAGACATCTTGCTGATATCATGTATTTTTTCTGTAGTATACTGGGTATTTCTGGGTATCTTATATATGCTTAGAATTAGCCAAGAAATTTGCATTTATTCATTCTTATTGTAATGTGCGGGTTTGTGCATGTGCATGTAACCACTCTTACCCGACGCTATTTCTGTGGGTTCTTGGCTCGTTCTGTCTCCAGCGATGAACAATAATCAAGGACACAGCCTAGACGCTTGGATGTTCATAACACTCGCTTTATTGTACATTTCTGGCGTGAACAACAATATGCCAGGCACTGATTACAGCCGCGATCTCTCTCCAGGCGGAGCTTCTCTCCAGCCACAGTCTCTCTTCTCTCTTGCACAGGCCGCCGCTCTCACGACACTTCCCACCCAATTTAAAATTAAAGTCCCAATACTAATTTCACTTCCTACATATTACTCCTTTAACCAAAAAGAAATGTCCTCATATCAATAACACAAATGACATTTGAAGAAGAAAAACAATACTTCCCACATGTGGATCAGCTCGGGTGTTGCACTCTCCTCCGTGCATTTGGGACACAAAGCTCTTTCTTCCTGCGGCCTTGGCGGCGTCTTTTTAGTTTCCTCTCACCAATCACTGTAACGAGAGACAGCAGGTTAGAAGCCACACTTGCCGACTTTCAGCCCTCCGTGTTCCGGACTGAAGCTCCTCCTTCCCAGACGGGGCATGACCACGCCCCCACGCCACATATACATATAATAGTTCCAAAAGAGCCCCAAAACGAACAAGAGCTCCATAGCAAAGGACCATATATTAAGGCCAAAAAAAATACAAAGCATCAGGACATGTACCAGAATGTCTATTGGAACAAACAAACAAAACAAAACAAAAGATTGAATTCAAACAAGTTCTCTGGGTACATGTTGTAACCCTGATCATAAAATAACACATGAGTACAGAACAGTCCAGGTCATACAGTTTAAAGTCCATCAAACGGGAAGGTAATCGACGTGACCTGGTGGGCATATTTTGAGTAGATACCAGAGTGGCAGGTGACTCGGAAACATTTGTTGCCACTCCCGATGCAGTTGCACACCGTGTCGGGGACCATAGTGCAGAATACAGCATCCTGTACAGTGTCCATAGAGCTGAAAGATTGTGGCACATCCAGGTGTAACTGGGCTGTTGTAATAGGGGCAGCGGTGGTAGAGGGGGTTGTGACGTGTGGAGTCCTGGGGGCACCGGTGTAGTGGGAGGTAGTGATCCCACTCCGTACCTGAGTCAAAAATGCAAAAAAAACTTCATGTAAGTGCTTAAGGTGCTGTGGGAAATCGGCACTGTAGACGATAATGTCATCTAGATAAATCAAACAAACACACCAGTGCAAACCCAGAAGTACACGTTTCAATAAATGTTGAAAACTGGGCAGGGCATTTGAGATCCCCAAGGGCATCATACGGAACTGATATACAGTAACCCCGTACCAGTAGATAAAGCAGTTTTTTCTTTGTCAGCTGGATAAAGTGGTATTTGCCAATAACCGTCCGTCAAGTCAATTGTGCTAAATACTTTAGCCCCAGAAAGTCTGTCAAGGGTATCATCTACTCTAGGGAGATGGTGTGAATCTTTTATTGTAACCTCATTGAGACGTCTGTAGTCAACACAGAACCGATGTGTGCCATCTTTTTTTCAAACAAGCACAACAGGAGCAGACCAAGGACTCTGAAACTATGATGTTGTGGTCTAAAAGCTTCGACACATCTTGTTGTAGACAGCCTGAGTGGCTGGTGACGTTCGATATGGTCACAATTTTATTGGTGCTGCGTCACCCGTATTGAGACTATGTGTAATTAGGTCGGTTTTGCCGTAATCATGAGAATGGCCACTAAAAATGTCAGCAAACTCTGTCAGCAGGCTTTTAAGCTGTGTATGTTCTACCGCATTCAAATGTGTATCCTTCAAATGTACATCAGGCACAAGACGGTCAGTTTCTTCATCCGCAGTTACGGCTGAAACTAATGCGTATTCGTCATGTGCATGTACTGGGGTTCCCATTTTCTTTGACGGAAACTGGAACTACCATCTCAGACATAGGCAGAACAGTCACCTGAGCGACAGTGACTGTGGAACTTTGAACTGGAATTAGCGACTGGGGCAATAGGAATGATACTAAAGTGTTGTAAAGTTACAAGCGCGCATGTGGTATGTCAACAGTGACGCCATGTGCGATTAAGAAATCCCATCCTATGAGAACAGGATGAGTAGCCGCACGTAGGACATGGAAAACATGAGAGAATTTGACACCTCCAATATGTATGGGGGCAATGTGAATGAATGGCGTAGGCGGAACGGAAGGAATGGAACAGATATCGGAATGGATATCAACAGTATGCAGTTGGACCTTTGTCAGGGACGAAGCTGGCATTAGGCCCTCAATGACAGCTTCTACATGTTTCCTTGATGCAGACCCGTCCCTTGTCAAGGTGGGGAGAAATGTACCCATCGTGTGGGAGATGCGTTATACCGCTGTACATTATTAGAATGGGAGGGTGGTGATGGAGAGCTGTGTCTGCGGTAACTAGAACTTGTGTATCGTGGGGTTGGTGAAGGTGAGCAAGCAAAACGGTTTCTTTGTTCAAGATCAAAATCGGGCCGGTGCTCCCGTGAAGGCAGCCTGGGTTTGAGCTTCTGTAATTATGCCTATGAGGGGAATGTAGATCAGAATGTGGGGTGTGAGAAATGTGTGATTCAGGACTAGGGTGGAAGGGGGGAAACTGCAACGTCTTTGACAGTAACAGTCAACACTTACTTGCACATAACTAAACTGCACCTTTGTATATTATTATATTTTATCCATATTTATTTTAAATTATTTTCTATTTCTTGTGTTATGTGTATACTGTGTGTTTAAGAGCTCCTGTAACCAGAACGAATTCCTTGTGTGTGCACACTTGGCGAATAAAGCTTATTCTGATTCTGATTTGGAGGTCTTTCATGATTCACAGAATGGCCATGGTGGTGTTGAGGAGGGCAGTAGTCATCATGTGAATGTTGTTGACGACCTCTTTGTGTGCTGTAGCAGTCCTGGCAGTGATGATGCTCCTCCCAATCAGGCTGATGACGACGTGATGAGATGTTGTAGTCAATGACCAAACAAGTTGGATGTTGGAGGCGTGTGGAGGATTTGAAGAATTTGTTGAAGACTAGAAACTCGATGGGAGAGCTGATCCATACGTTCATCAGTTTGTCGCAGGTGAAACTGACGTAAGGTCTTCAGATCGGTTTTGAGTTCAGCAATAGCTGTTGCTAGTTCAGTAATGTGAGATGCTGACATGTTGTTTGGTGATGATTGTGGAGTCACCATGACAGGCATAACAGCTGAAGGGTTAGCAACGCTAATGGCCAACTGCGCACGCTAACATTGATAGGCCACTTTCAATGCATTGTCCAAAGACACAGCCCCATGCTCATGATTTTTTAGTTGAAGTGATGGATCTAAGCCAGTTACAAATCTGCAAAAAATTTCACAACTGCGTGCTGTTGCATCATATTGTGGAAATTCTTCAGTCACTAGAGTTCAGCAGCATAAACTTCAAGAGGTTCCTGTGGCTTACGAGGATGTGCATTAAAAAATGTCTGAAATGTAGCCAAGAATGTTGTACGTCCAAAGACAGTGCTCAGGCTAGCTTTTTTTATACGCTCATTTAGCGTATTATAGTCAGATTGCACCGCAGGGGAAAGAGACTGCCAGTATGCAAATGCTGGACCAGTAAGCTTTGTAGGGAAAAGTTTGGCTTTATTCAATGGCATTGCTGAAACATTAAGTGCCACTTCAAATCGCTGCATCCATGCACTGAATGGCTCTGTACCATCTCCAGAAAAAGGTGCAGGGAGGTCAATTTTAAATGGGAGATGTGGGTTTGCTTCCCCTGCAACACCTCCACCTCTCTGTATTGCTGCAGCGATAGGTTCCTTGTCCGACATTTTGTGCGCCTGAGGGAGAGAAAACAGAATACATTAACAAAAAACTTAATGCAGTACTGTATTTCAGTACAGTTCAAATCTAGAGGTGTGCATGTCACAAGTCTTACTGTCATCAGTATATGCCATGTCGTGTCAGTTAACGTGTTCAGTTCAAGTCCAGCATATTATTTAGTAGGATTTGTCTAGTCACCCTCGTGTTTGTATTTTACCCTATGTAGTCTTTTGAGTTCAGTTTTCCCCATTGTGGGGAAGCCTGTTAGCTGAAGTCCTGTTAGCTGGGTTTAGTCAGCGATGCTTAACAGTTACTCTATTACGTTATTTAATATTATTGGCTTTCTATTTAGAGTTAGAAAAAAAACTGAATTTGTGTAAATCATAGATCAAGTGGTGTGAAAAATTCAAGTGTCTTACTTATGTGTTTGTTCTTAATGTCTGGTCTTCTAATAATCTGAATTTGGACCCAGTATCTTGTCATTACAGATGAATGGCCTAGAAGACAGTTAATTCTGAAGCTGTTCATTTTGCAGAATGTTTGCAGAAAAAGACAAAGAAAAGAATGTGAGACAGGCTTATGCTCTCATAATGTAAATTATATAATTGTTTTGTATGTGGTTCGATATTTCTCTCTCTCTGGACAGGAAAACTTAATAGCTTTGTGGCAAATATGGATTGCGAGATTGTCAACAGCCGTGCATCATGGGATAGATACCAATGCCTAAATCTTTGTAAGAGTGTAAATTTAAGTCATACATTATATTTAAGAACAAATGGTAAATTTGTTTGTTATCAAATGAACGGCTATGATACAGTGACCTATTGGCTTGGTCACTACCAAAATTTTCCAGAGAGTACCCTCATTATGCCAACAGGCCGGTGGGCAAATAAAGGTAATTTGAATGTGTTTGAGGAACATTTTAGCTTTCTTAGTTGGATCACAATAACACAGGCCAACTTAAAAGTTTGCAGTTCTAGTCGATATCAGGACATGGTAAATGACTAATTCCTAATGCGTGTAAAGTTCTGAAACCCACGAAAGTAAATTTAGTTTGGTTGGATGCAGATAAGATTTATGGTGTGATTTGTGACAAGTTAAAATGGATGGATGGATCGAAAAGAAAGATAAGGCCAACTTTGATCTTAATGGAAGCAAAAACGGTTTCCATTTATAGATGCTTTATCCTTTTTTATGATTGGCCTACACTAAGA
>JAOTQM010000650.1:0-67640 GCA_026939265.1 Oreonectes daqikongensis
GAGAGATGGCTGCGTGCACTATTAAACACTATTGGAAAGCTACACTGACCCGTGGGAAATGTGTTACCTAAACTAAGTCTGCATCTGGTACACACTGCTGACAAATACAAATTTCTATTACATTTCTAAATAAAGTTTTAGGGTTTCTTCTTAGATGCACATTGCTTTAGTGCCTTTGAACTCAACTTGTACATACAGTTGGGGACAAAAATATGAGCAAAAAATGCTGTGAAAATAAATCTGCATGGCTTCTCCTTTTGATCTTTTATTAAAATTTTCACAAAAATCCAATGTTTCATTGAAGTGAAACAATTGAAAGTGGGGGGGGGGGGAGTCACATTATATAATAAATGTTAATACACCTTGGCTACAATTATTAGCCCCCCTAGAAATTCTTCTTATAAATATAGATTCTGATATTTACATTTTCTGAGCACATCAACTGACTAGAAACATGATGTTGTCCAGTCATGACTTCTTGTTACACAGGAGAATAAATATTAATCACAAAGCCCAAACCCCCTTAATCTTTCATCAAAAGGAGTAAAACTACAGAATATAGTTCTGATGTGCAGCAAAAGATTGTTGAGCTACACAAAATACAAAGTGGGTTAAAAACTAAATGGTTTAAAACAATCAAAATTCTCATTTCCAACATCAGGGCAAGTCATAGACTGGAGATGTTGTGAATCTGCCTGAAAGAGAGTGTGTGTCTATATTGTTTTAATGTACAGCAAGGAGACCAAAAACTCTTCAAAAATCACAGATGGAAAATTACAGAAATCAGTTTATTTTAGTGTCAGAAAAAAATCAAATCAAAAATCAAGGAAAACTGCACCTCCATCAGCACAAGTTGTTTGGGTCACTGTTAAAGAAATAAATCTTCTGCTCTCATGCAAAAAACAAACTCCACCATATTAATCTGCCATACTGGAACTTAAACCAGGACTGGGGTCTATGGTCATATGAAATAAAAAAGAGTTTTTTGGTAGCAAGAACACAAGAGGGGTTTGATGCACACAGGGATAAAAAGTGCCTCATGTCCTCAGTTAAATATATCACCAGATCTTCATTGTTGTGGACCTACTTTTATAAAAGAGGACCAGAACATCTTATTCAGATACATGAAATCATGGATTATATCAAATACCAACAGATAAAAAAAATCTTAACCTGACTTGCTCTTCTAGTATCTTATAATGGGTCGCGGTTAGATCTTCCATCAGCACATTGGTTCAAAATAACTATCAAATTCAACACAAAAATGTGTCACTGAACACAAAATCAAGATCCTGCCATAGCCATCCCAGTTTCCTGATCTGAACACTATAGAACATGAGTGGGATGAACTAAAAAAGAGGGAGCAACATTTGAAGGATCTGGAGAAATTCTGTATGGAGGAATAGACTTAGATAATTTGTAATGTATTCTTCAACATCATCGACATTATAAGAGAAGACTCAGAGCTGTTTTTCTTGCAAATGGTAGTAGCTAAAAGAATTAAATGAAAGGGGGTTAATAATTGTGGCCTGAGTGTATTAGAGAAAAATGCTGATTTCATAATGTTACTTCCCCCCCACTTTCAATTGTTTTACTTCAATGAAATATTTTGTTATTTAAAAAAATAAAAGATCAAAACGAGAAACAATGCAGATTTATTTTCACAGGATTCTTTGCTCATATTTACCAAGGGTGCCAATATTTTTGTCCCCAACTGTACATGTGTTCTCAATTTTTCAGATGACATTTTCTACTCTAGACATCCCAGACTGGACAATCAGTTCATCTTGTTCTGCTTTCTTCATTGATTTCTGTATAGTAAAGTGATTGGCATCAGGACGTGTGTTGATGTGGACTGAATCCATACGTCTGTGCTCTACTCATCTACTCTACAGTAACACTAGACTACTCTCTATCGTCATAAAGCAATGAAATCATTTAACAATATATACATAACAATAAGGATCTCATCTCAATCTTCAACATTCAAGCAAGCATTTAGTAAAACTTCAGTGGCATGAGACGGAAGTAAAAGGGAAAAGAAGATCATCTCATGGGAAGATCAAGCAGAGTCGACCATAAGATAAACTTATGCAGACAGATTCTACAGAGGATTTATCGGTTAGTCCAAGCATCCCAACCGGTCCACAAATCACACAAAAATGCACACACACACACAGACACACACACACAGTGTTGTACCTTACACACGCACACACACACTGTTGTACCTTTCGCACACACGCACACACACACACACACACACACACACACACACACACACACACACACACACACACACACACACACACTGTTGTACCTTACTTACGCACACACACACTGTTGTACCTTACTTACGCACACACACACTGTTGTACCTTACGCACGCACACACACGCAGTGTTGTACCTTTACGCACGCACGCGCACACACACACACACACACACACACTGTTGTACCTTACTTACGCACGCACGCACACACACACACGCAGTGTTGTACACACGCACGCATGCACGCACACACACACACACACACACACACACACACTGTTGTACCTTACTCACGCACGCACGCACACACACACACACACGCAGTGTTGTACCTTTCGCACACTCACACACACACACACTGTTGTACCTTACGCACGCACACACACACACACACGCAGTGTTGTACCTTTCGCACACTCACACACTGTTGTACCTTTCGCACGCACGCACACACACACACACACACACACTGTTGTACCTTACGTACGCACACACACACACACTGTTGTACCTTACGCACACACACACGCAGTGTTGTACCTTTCGCACGCACGCACGCACACACACACACACACAAACTGTTGTACCTTACGCACGCACACACACACACACTGTTGTACCTTACGCACGCACACACACGCAGTGTTGTACCTTTCGCACACTCACACACACACACACACTGTTGTACCTTACGCACGCACGCACGCACAAACACACACACACGCAGTGTTGTACCTTACGCACGCACACACACGCAGTGTTTACCTTTCGCACGCACGCACGCACACACACAAACACACACGCGTGTTGTACCTCGCACGCACACACACACACACACACACACACACTGTTGTACCTTCGCACGCACGCACGCCACACACACGCAGTGTTGTACCTACGCACGCACACACACACACACACACGCAGTGTTGTACCTTTCGCACGCACGCACACACACACACACACACGCAGTGTTGTACCTTACGCACGCACACACACACACACGCAGTGTTGTACCTTACGCACGCACACACACACACACACACGCACACCACGCACACACACACACGCAGTGTTGTACCTTACGCACGCACGCACGCACACACACACACACACACGCAGTATTGTACCTTACGGACGCACGCACGCACGCACACACACGCAGTGTTGTACCTTACGCACGCACGCACACACACACACACACACTGTTGTACCTTACACACACAGGGCGGTTGACATGGGTCTTGGTTGATGCTTCCCTCTCTGCTGCAGGGGCAGGGTTCACACTGAGGAAATCCAGTGTATCCAAACACACACCTGTCACACTTCTCACCTGCGTATCCCTGCTTACAGACACATGAGCCCACAGCCAGCTCTGTAAAGACACACAAAAACACACCACGTACTGTACACTACACAATAAAACACTCAACACACACTGCAGGAATCTCCCAGCGGACGGCTTACAAACACTGTCAATGAGTCAATACTCCATTTGTTCACACGAGACAGGAAGTACACTTTTATGAGCATGAACATTATGAGCATGAGCATTTTATGAGCGTGTGTGTGTGTGTTGAACCTGTGGTGGCCTGCCTCTCATCAGGAACACATGCAGAATGAAGAGAACCTCTCAGATCACAAGAACATCGTCTGCAGGGTCGATCTTCATCCGCACTCACCTGACAATAAAGACACACACCACATCAACTCTCAGGTGATAACTGATGATATATGATATCATACGGTCGGTATATATCATAAGGAGATGACACACACCCCAGCTGGTCTATAGTATCCATCAGCACATGACTGACAGTTAATCCCAGCTGTGTCGTCAGAGCAACCGATGCAGACTCCGCCTCCCTCATATTCTCCATGAAGGTTTAAACTTAGTTTAGCATCGGCCACCGTCTGGTTATAATAACATTCCTCTGCTTTACCGTGACAGTTACACTCTGTAAATGAACACATTACACATGAGACTCAAGTGAAATGAGCTGTTGGGCCGTAGACACGAGAACACGGAAAATTCAGTACGACATCACCAACACCTTTATGAAGAACAGTTGAACATTAGTACATAAAAAAGTAAAGTACATTGTGCACAGTATGACCAGCTGTTGGGCAAACACACACAGGTGGAGTGATGGAGAGATCCAGATTCACCGTGTGTGGTAAATGAGTGTTAAAATACCACTGGAGAAACGATCAAACATAATCATCTTCTATGTCTTTAATGTGACAGAAGGACAGACAGGAAAGCATTGGGTGGACATACGGGATCGGCCGAGGACCCTTCGAGACAATTGTCATTTCGAGATCTCTTACTTTCACAGACGTGCCGTGTCAGGAAGGTTCCGGCCATCCAGGGTTTCTGGTTGTAATCAGGGCAACAGCGGTCACAGCTCTCCCCACATGTGTTGTGTTCACACTCACAGCTAAACTTCTGTCAAACACACCAGACATTCACCACTGAAAGAACAATGACTACACTTTCTGCATTTGGACTGAATCTGATCTGACGATACAGAATTGTAATTCAGCATATCCTTTGAAGAAGTTTGCATTTTGATTCATTAAATAGCAGTTCAGGAAACTTCAATATCATGTGGATGTTGCCAAATCAAACTCCAAATATCATAAAAGAGCAAACAGAGAAGTGTTTGAAAATAAAGATGAGACAAACCTTGGTGTTTGGGATGAGAGGACAGGCTTTAGCATGACCGTAACAGATACACATTCCTCCCACTGATATATCCTTGATGGAGTAATAATACTGAAACACAAACACGATGATAAAACCACTGCAGAAAGTCACACAAACTTCATTGTTTATCATTTCATCCTTCATGTAGTAAGATGTTTGCTGAAAACAGGTCAATGATGGAGTTAATGGATGTATAGTAGTGTGTGATGTGTTCATTACTGAACCAATTTAATGAAACTCTATATGTGTGCGCTCCAGACCACACGATAGGGGATGTGAGTGATCCACACACACACCCGTCTGGTGACGATGGGGTCGATGTCTCGAGGGTCATTCAGGGCTAGGGTCATGAGGTCAGCATTTAGGGTACGGATCCTCTGGAAGCGCAGGCGGATGTAGCGGGCGGAGGTGAAGTTCAGTAATGTGTGTGAGGGATCATCAGCACTGGGACGGCCGTTTATCAGCGAGGTGTGTATCTGAAACAACACACAAATCACAAGAATCATTCCACATTCACATACATTCTGTTCACCGTGATTTCGGAACGAATCAGAAATGAATACAGACTTTCTCTAAAGATGCTCTTAATCATAAAAAAATGAGAATTGTTCAGTGGTTGTGTCTTTCTAAACATACTTCAGATATCCCAACCTCAAACATACAAACTCATTTCTCTTCAAACATCTTACAGTCATTAAAATGCCAGCAGCACTGATGGACAAACCCTGTCCTGCCTTCCCCCAGATAAAAACTGCACTAATGCTGCCTTCAAGACAACTTGGATTTGAGATATTTCCCACCACAAACCTGGAAGTAATGTCTGGATTATTAACATTAAAACAGCACTGTTACAGAAATGATTTCTGCGTTGAGCTGGGAAATATCTGAAATCTGAGGAGTTGTAATGAAATGTCATGGACGGCAGTAGTGATGTGTCATTCGCGAACGAGCCGGCTCCCATCGGAGAGAGCCGAATTTTCAGCCATAGGCAGGGGCAGGACTTTATTTGGATGGGCAGTCACACCATGCGGCCAATCACATGGGAGGACAGACTAGGATCATACCATTATGTAAATGAAGGAAGGCGACACGCTCCGAAGATAGCGAGTGTAGTGGTAAAGGCCAGGTACACAGAGCGACAGATTTTAATTGTTAAACAATTGTTTAATTGGGCAAAAATAGAAGGCTCTGAGTGATACTAAATGAAGAGCCATTTGGGAACCGTAAGAGCCGGCTCTTCTAAGGGAGCCGAGCCAAAAGAGCCGCATCTTTGAAAAGAGCCGAACTTCCCATTACTAGATGGCAGGGAGAAAAACAAGAAGATCCACTTGAATTGACATATTTAATAAAACAAACCAATAACACGGAACAAGGTACATCCAGAGCAGAACCATCCAACAACCATCAACAACTCACAAATAAACAGAGAAACACAAGAGGCTTATATAGTCAAACTAATACGGAAAACAAGCAGACAAGAAACACCTGGGTAGACGATCACAAAGAACCAATGAACAAAGAAACTACAAAAGACTACAGCAAGTTAAACAAGCCTGCTCTCCTGACACTTTAATACAGACCGATAAGCTTTGCACTACATTACATTTGCACTTTTGATATTTTCATCTGCACTGTAGTGTTTCTCATCTACACTGTTGTTTATTTCATCTGCACCATTTGATTTGATTATTTCATCTGCACTGTTGTTTATTTCATCTACACTGTTGTTTATTTCATCTGCACTGCTGTTTATCTCATCTGCACTGTTGATTATTTCTTTGGTTTGCACAATTATTTCGGTTACATATCCCTTGCTTGTAAAGTTGTTTTGTGTATATATATAGATTTTGTATTTATCTGTAATTTGATATATTTTTTTGATATATGTTATTCTATGTTATCTGTATGCACCTGGGGTCTGAGAGTAACGCAATTTCACATGTACATGTGGCAGAATTGACAATAAAGCTGACTTTGGAGACACAGGAAACAAGAATTAAGGAGTACAAATTAAAAGTCCGAACTGACAGGGGAAACATTGACTGAATCGTACCAGGAGTCTTGAACACAGCATCAGTACACTTCCATAATGTTCAAGTGCTCTATTGTCACACATTCATTTTCTACTTAAAACAGTAAATATATATATTTTTGTACTTCTATTCATCTTGTCTCAAAACAGCACAGTTGAGTACACTTTTACCTTTTTAAGTTTATCTTACGTAGTACTAAAAACTAATTGTTGTATATTAAATACAAGATTAGTGTGGGAAAATAGAGCACTTTAAAAACATCTGTGTATTAGGGCTGTTGACAAATCAGACCTAACATTATGAGCACTGACAGGTGAAGTGAATAACACAGATTATATCTTCATCACAACATCTATTAGTGGGGGGGATATATTAGACAGGAAGTGAACATTTTGTCCTGAAAGTTGTATCTTGTGGATGTTCTCAGTGTGCAGTGGTCAGTATCTTGTGGATGTTCCCAGTGTGCAGTGGTCAGTATCTTGTGGATGTTCTCAGTGTGCAGTGGTCAGTATCTTGTGGATGTTCTCAGTGTGCAGTGGTCAGTATCTTGTGGATGTTCTCAGTGTGCAGTGGTCAGTATCTTGTGGATGTTCTCAGTGTGCAGTGGTCAGTATCTTGTGGATGTTCTCAGTGTGCAGTGGTCAGTATCTTGTGGATGTTCTCAGTGTGCAGTGGTCAGTATCTTGTGGATGTTCTCAGTGTGCAGTGGTCAGTATCTTGTGGATGTTCTCAGTGTGCAGTGGTCAGTATCTTGTGGATGTTCCCAGTGGTCAGTATCTTGTGGATGTTCTCAGTGTGCAGTGATCAGTATCTTGTGGATGTTCTCAGTGTGCAGTTGTCAGTATCTTGTGGATGTTCTCAGTGTGCAGTGATCAGTATCTTGTGGATGTTCGCAGTGGTCAGTATCTTGTGGATGTTCTCAGTGTGCAGTGATCAGTATCTTGTGGATGTTCCCAGTGTGCAGTGGTCAGTATCTTGTGGATGTTCTCAGTGTGCAGTGGTCAGTATCTTGTGGATGTTCTCAGTGTGCAGTGGTCAGTATCTTGAGGATGTTCCCAGTGTGCAGTGATCAGTATCTTGTGGATGTTCTCAGTGTGCAGTGGTCAGTATCTTGAGGATGTTCCCAGTGTGCAGTATCTTGTGGATGTTCTTAGTGTGCAGTGGTCAGTATCTTGTGGATGTTCTCAGTGTGCAGTGGTCAGTATCTTGTGGATGTTCTCAGTGTGCAGTGTTCAGTATCTTGTGGATGTTCTCAGTGTGCAGTGGTCAGTATCTTGTGGATGTTCTCAGTGTGCAGTGGTCAGTATCTTGTGGATGTTCTCAGTGTGCAGTGGTCAGTATCTTGTGGATGTTCTCAGTGTGCAGTGATCAGTATCTTGTGTATGTTCCCAGTGTGCAGTGGTCAGTATCTTGTGGATGGTCCCAGTGTGCAGTATCTTGTGGATGTTCTCAGTGTGCAGTGGTCAGTATCTTGTGGATGTTCTCAGTGTCCAGTGGTCAGTATCTTGTGGATGTTCCCAGTGTGCAGTTGTCAGTATCTTGTGGATGTTCTTAGTGTGCAGTGGTCAGTATCTTGTGGATGTTCTCAGTGTGCAGTGGTCAGTATCTTGTGGATGTTCTCAGTGTGCAGTGGTCAGTATCTTGTGGATGTTCTCAGTGTGCAGTGGTCAGTATCTTGTGGATGTTCCCAGTGGTCAGTATCTTGTGGATGTTCTCAGTGTGCAGTGATCAGTATCTTGTGGATGTTCTCAGTGTGCAGTTGTCAGTATCTTGTGGATGTTCTCAGTGTGCAGTGATCAGTATCTTGTGGATGTTCTCAGTGTGCAGTTGTCAGTATCTTGTGGATGTTCTCAGTGTGCAGTGATCAGTATCTTGTGGATGTTCGCAGTGGTCAGTATCTTGTGGATGTTCTCAGTGTGCAGTGATCAGTATCTTGTGGATGTTCCCAGTGTGCAGTGGTCAGTATCTTGTGGATGTTCTCAGTGTGCAGTGGTCAGTATCTTGTGGATGTTCTCAGTGTGCAGTGGTCAGTATCTTGAGGATGTTCCCAGTGTGCAGTGATCAGTATCTTGTGGATGTTCTCAGTGTGCAGTGGTCAGTATCTTGAGGATGTTCCCAGTGTGCAGTATCTTGTGGATGTTCTCAGTGTGCAGTGGTCAGTATCTTGAGGATGTTCCCAGTGTGCAGTGGTCAGTATCTTGTGGATGTTCTCAGTGTGCAGTGGTCAATATCTTGTGGATGTTCTCAGTGTGCAGTGGTCAGTATCTTGTGGATGTTCTCAGTGTGCAGTGGTCAGTATCTTGAGGATGTTCCCAGTGTGCAGTGGTCAGTATCTATCTAAAGGAAGGAACAGTGGTGAAGCAGCAACACGGTCATGATTGATGCATGTGGGGAGCGAATGCTGACCTGTGTGGTTCAATCCAACAGATGAGCTACTGAAGCTCAAAATGCTGAAGAACTTCATGCTGGTTCTGATAGAAAGATGTTAGAATACACAGAGAATCACAGTTTGGTGTGTATGGGGCTGCAAGAGCGGCACCAACACAATATTAGGAAGGTGCTTATAATGTTATGCATGATCGGGTTAGAAAACTAACTGTTATTAATATTATTTTATATGGTTTATATTTATAATAGAAAATAGCATAAGAGAGATTTATCTTCGTCAACTACCCATTATAGTGCACTTTTTTCACCTGAGCCAGCCCATCACCAGAAACTGAGCAAATCATATTCCAATGTGATAATTCAGAATTATAATCATTTTAAATGTAGACAGCATTGATGTAAAACATAGATCTAGATTACATTTTAGAGCACTTGTTTTTATTTAGTAGTAGAGATGCACCGATACCAGTATCAGTATCGGTGCCGATACTAAGCTCGTACTCGTACTCGTAAAAGTATACCGATACCAAAAACCGATACCTCATGTGACATAACTGACTGAAATTTGTGCTTTTAAAGTTTATGACAAGCACATAAAATAATTTCTTTTTCATAATGTGTTTGAGGTGTAGTTGTAATTATAAGGTTATTCTATTTTTATTAGTATCACTGTGTTGTGCTTGGAAAATTGCCACCTCACCAAAAAATAAAGAAAAAATACAGGTAAAGGGATCAGTATCGGTATCGGCGAGTACTAGAAAAAAGTATCGGTACTCGTACTCGGTCTTTAAAAAATGGTATCGGTACATCCCTATTTAGAACGTTTTATTTTTTTATACAAATTGAACTGAGTGATCTCTGTGGATCTGCTTTGATTCTGTGACATTGACACTGAATCAATATTTCATCTCAACACACACATTATTGTCTCTTGTCTTGTGTGACCACTGGGTGTATTGTGTTTAAAATTTACTGTAGGACACTCTTGGTAAATATGAGCAAAGGCGGCTATAAAAATAAATCGGTTTCGTTTCTCGTTTTGACTCCAGTCATGACTTCTTGTTGCACAGGAGAATAAATATTAATAACACAAAGCCCAAACCCCCTTAATCTTTCATCAAAAGGAGTAAAACTACAGAATATAGTTCTGATGTGCAGCAAAAGATTGTTGAGCTACACAAAATACAAAGTGGGTTAAAAACTAAATGGTTAAAACAATCAAAATTCTCATTTCCAACATCAGGGCAAGTCATAGACTGGAGATGTTGTGAATCTGCCTGAAAGAGAGTGTGTGTCTATATTGTTTTAATGTACAGCAAGGAGACCAAAAACTCTTCAAATATCACAGATGGAAAATTACAGAAATCAGTTTATTTTAGTGTCAGAAAAAAATCAAATCAAAAATCAAGGAAAACTGCACCTCCATCAGCACAAGTTGTTTGGGTCACTGTTAAAGAAATAAATCTTCTGCTCTCATGCAAAAAACAAACTCCACCATATTAATCTGCCATACTGGAACTTAAACCAGGACTGGGGTCTATGGTCATATGAAATAAAAAAGAGTTTTTTGGTAGCAAGAACACAAGAGGGGTTTGATGCACACAGGGATAAAAAGTGCCTCATGTCCTCAGTTAAATATATCACCAGATCTTCATTGTTGTGGACCTACTTTTATACCAGAGGACCTGAACATCTTATTCAGATTTTGTAGTCGACTAGTAGTTGTTCATTTAGATCATTAGTGGATGGTGGTTTAAGCTTTATGGATATAAAAGATGTTTTATGTATCATTGCTAACATTGTTCTATACTACGGCGATATACAAACCCATTATAATGAGCCTTTAAAATGTAAATTAAGTGCTCAAGCGCATAAAAAATACAATCCGCTGTGACACTGCCACAAGTTTATGATTATATGTCTCAATATAATATTTCACTATTCAACTAGTGAAAATTGGAAAAAAAGATGCAATAAATATCAATTTTAGGGACAAAACAGCAAACTAAAACATTAGTGCAAAAAATAAAAAGGCCTAACAAAACCTTTTTTTCTCAGGATCAGAATGCAAAAATAGCCTAAGTATTTTCTTCAAAAACAAAATTGTAGCCATATTTTAAACATGGAATATCAAATAAATTGTAAAGATACGGCAAACTGAAGCACTTAGAGATTAGTGGAAATAATCATGCCGACAGCCTTAACACCGAAAGAAAACTTTGAGGTCAGAATGCCAAAAATAGATTATATAAACAAATAACTAAAATAAATAAAGCAGTAACTTTTAGTACTATATTTGTACTTTTCAGTACATCCAGACTGTCCACCGTAGATGCATCTTCATTTCCTCCGCACCGGCCCTCCACAGTCAACTTGTCTCTGGAACTGCCAGTCATCTGTCAACAAGGCAGACTTCATCCCAGCCTTCGCCGGTCAGTCTAACCTTAATTAAAGGACTTTATTCAACAATTCTAGCATTGTTCCTCTCTAATATTGTTTCTTGTTGTGATAGACTGTTGATTCTTGATGATTAACATTCATCTTTGTTGTCCATCCAAACCTCAGGTGAAAGAGTTTGTATGCCTTATCGAATCTCTAAGTCTGTCACAATTTGGGGCATACGTTGGACTTGGTGTTATCATATGGTTTCCAATAACGAATTTGAAAGTGATTGATGTTGCTCTTTCAGACCATCTGCCAATTGTGTTTGAATGTGTTTGTGCATCTCCTTCTCCCATATGCTCTCAGCCTGTAAGTTTATCTCGTCTTAAACCTTCGACGACCAGCTTATTTTCAAAACATTTTCGGGGAAATTTTGCAGACGCTGACCTCTTTGGCAATCTAAACACAGATGAGATGGTGGAGTTTTTTTTACTAAGTCTTGCTCTATCTGCTTAGATTCTACTGCTCCCCTTGTGCCTAGGAAAGCAAAGTGAAAGGGTTCTGCTCAGTCGTGGTTAAATGTTACTACCCGTTCTTTTACAAAAGAGTGTCGTAAGGCTGAGCGAAAATGGAAAAAAGATCAACTCCAGGTCTCATATGATTGTTTAGGTGCTTGCTTTACTAGCTACCAGAAAGAGGTCAAAGAGACAAAGTCTGTATTTCTTTCTAATCTTATCAATGAAAATGTGAACTGACCACAGATGCTGTTTAAGACAATAGATTCTGTATTAAATCCTCTTCCTGCCCCCTCCTTTGAACCATCTTAGGAAAAAAAAACCTGCTTTGAACTTTTTTTGTAAACAAAATACTGGATATTAAGGTTGCTATTAAACCATCATCTTATGAGGCTCCTTTGAGCAACTTGACGACTGATTCGCTAACTTGTTTTCACCCTGCGTCCTCAGTGGAGCTTGCTGATATTGTTGCTAAGGCTAAGTCCTCAAGCTGCGAGTTTGATGTTATCCCGGCTCGCCTTTCTAAGGAAGTGTTTGCAACCTTAAGTCCGGCTGTATTAGCTATCATTAATAGTTTTTTAGCAAACGGAGTGGTTCCATCAAGTTTTAAACATGCAGTGGTCCACCCTCTGCTTAAGAAACCTAATCTTGACCCCTCTATTCTCAGTAATTTTAGACCCATTTTGAAGCTGCCTTTTATCTCGAAACTTTTAAAGAGAGTCGTCTTTTCCCAGTTAAATTCTTTTGTCAAATTGTCTAATACGTTAGATATTTTTAATCTGTTGCAACTTCTCGATACTAGCTCATGATCGAAGTAATTCGATGTAATCGACCACAGCATTTTGTTACATAGGCTGGAAAAGGTGGTGGGTATACAGGGGGTCGCATTGCAGTGGTTGGCCTCCTATCTGAAGGATAAAACCTTCTCAGTGAGCATTGGGAAGTTCTCTTCTCAGCCAGTTCTCTTATCATGTGGTGTTCCCCAAGGGTTTCACTTTTGACCCTTTACTTTTCTCACTGTATATGTTGCCCCTGAGTGGCATTTTTAAGAAATATAAGCTCTTGTACCACTGCTATGCTGATGATACGCAGTAGTGATTCCTGGGACACGCTCTCTGACTGCTTTGAAGAGATCAAATGTTGGATGGCTAATAATTTCTTGCAATTAAATGAAGGCAATAGTGAAATTCTGATTTTAGGCCAATCTAAAATGAGAATTTTAGGTTTGGGTCCTCTCTCTGCTGGTGTTCAAACTCATGTAAGAAATCTTGGAGTTGTATTTGATTCATTGTTGAATTTTGAGAAACAGATTAGCAATGAGCGCTTCAGATTACGCTCCCCTTTGTGACGTTGCAAGTGGATCTTATTGTAATATCCCCGCCCCTTACTCTGCACGATTCCACCCATGGCGCTGCCGCCATTATTGTTTTCGCAAGCAACATACGTGTGTTAGCTCCGACACCATGGCAAAAGTAAGCAAAGTAGATCAAAGCATGCACAGACCAGCACAGAACACTGTTCCCAGCCTCAGAGGAGACAAGAGAGCAGTGATTTATTTTTTTTCCAATGGAAATCCTCCAGACTGAACGAGGCAAAGCTGCAGATAAAGACATTGTAAGTACTGATATTTTTTAAGTAAGATGTCAGGGACCTGTGTCCAATAATTAAGGCACATGGGATGAAAGAGCATCACCTCCAACTCAACCTTTCCAAGACAGAACTCCTTGTTATACCAGCCCACCCATCAACTGAACACCACTTCACCATTCAGCTCGGATCCTCAACTATAACACCCACCAAGTCTGCGAGGAACCTGGGGTAATGTTTGACGACCAGCTAAAATTCACCTCTCACTGCTCCAGGTCTACATCCCTTCTTGTCACTTTCGATCTGAAAATGAGCGACACCTGGTTGTTCCATCACAACGAGGGACCAAATCACTTGCAAAAACCTTCACACATTCGTTTCCTCTGTGGTGGAATGATCTTCCAACCTCCACTCGAATTGCAGCAACCTTCATAACCTTCAAAAAACAACTCAAAACATACCTGTTCCGCATTTATCTGACTAATCAAAAACTGTCTGTTTTGTCTAACAAAAAAAATAATTAAAAAAAATTCATGTTGTTCATTCTCTCCCTTGCCTACTAACATGGTCTTGTAAATTATTGGTACTGCTTAGCAAAAAAAAATTTTTTTAATTGTTTTTTGGTTTGTTTCCCAACATCCTCTACAGTCCCTCACCTGTCCCAAATTCGCCATCTCACGCCCCGGCCAGTCATCAGTATTATGTAAAGAAAAGCAGAAGCCTAGAATATGAATGCCAAGCACTTACACTTTGTCCAGTGATTCTTTTTTAATGTGCTTTGCGTTCACATAGGCTTTTCAACATTTCTTTATAGAGATCAACCAATATATAATTTCCCCAATATTTAAGCATTTTCCCATCATCGGGAATCGGGTTGGTAATATCGGATTTACCATTAAACGCCGCCATCTTGTGGCCGTTTACACATAAACATGCAAATAATTGGTATCTGTATTGGTTATAAAAAATCAATATCGGTTGATCTCTATTTCTTTACATAATATGCTTTATTAAGGTGTATGTTACAAACTGCTCTGAGCCTTGAAGGGTTGAGGATCTGTATGCAGCTTTAATAATTCAATGATATAGGCAATTGTCATGGTTCTGCCCGTCTCGTCTAGTAAATCCCTAGAGCCTTGTGGGCGTGGCCATGACAGTGCCGTGTCTTATGTTTATGTTATTAGTGGAAGCGCGTGGCCTGGGCGTGGATCGCCTACGTCACGCGCTCTCTGGTCTTTCGTCATAGCCACGCCCCCCAGATACTTCCGCAATCCTGTCCTCCTTGATTATGTCTAGTTTTCATGATCTAGTGGGCAGGATTGCGTCAGTATCTTGTCTTTGTGTTTACGTTCTGTGGGGAGACACGCGGCTCGGCGCTTCCGCCTTTTGCCGCGTGTTTTCATGTCGTGCGTTTTAGATCCGCCCCCTTGTTCTCCTGTAATCTAGCCATCTGTGTCTCATGCTTCACACCTGTACCCTGTGTCATTATCCCTTGTTCGTCTCCCTATTTAAAGCCCTTTTATTCTTTGTCCCGTGCTGGATCGTTTGTCTTCTTTGTCCTGTCTGGTCCTTGTCGGTGTCATTGTACAGTCAGTCATGTTCAAGTTTGGTTATTTATTGTCTTAGTCTTTTAGTCTTGTCTCCCCCTCGAGGGATTTTGAGTTTTTGTCTTGTCTTTTGTTAAATAAATTGTTTTGTCAAGAGCTGTCTGCATCTGGGTTCTGTCCTCATGTAAATCATGACAGGCAATGGTCAGGGCAGGCAGCAAAGGTTCAAAAATGAGGTACAATCCAGTAAACAACACGGTAATTCAACAATACAAGAATGCTCAGAGATGCAGGAGTAACACTAACAAGACTTCGCAAAGAGGGCACTCCAGCTGGTAAGTGTGACATAGCCAACCCCCCCCCCCCACTAAGGAGCGGATTCCAGACGCACCAAAACCCGTGACGGTCCAGGAGGGTGGTGGAGCGGAGGCGGATCAGAGGGCAGGACGGAGGGTCAGGTCCATGAAGGGGAATAGAAGCTGGTTCTTGGCCTCGATAGTAGAGCAGAGGTGGACATCTTGGATGAGGCAAGGAACTCAGAGGCGGCCGTCTTGCGAGAGGGCTCTGGACTGGTGGCAGTCTTGCGAGAGGGCTCTGGACTGGTGGCAGTCTTGCGAGAGGGCTCTGGACTGGTGGCAGTCTTGCGAGAGGGCTCTGGACTGGTGGCTGTCTTGCGAGAGGGCTCTGGACTGGTGGCTGTCTTGCGAGAGGGCTCTGGACTGGTGGCAGTCTTGCGAGAGGGCTCTGGACTGGTGGCTGTCTTGCGAGAGGGCTCTGGACTGGTGGCAGTCTTGCGAGAGGGCTCTGGACTGGTGGCTGTCTTGCGAGAGGGCTCTGGACTGGTGGCAGTCTTGCGAGAGGGCTCTGGACTGGTGGCTGTCTTGCGAGAGGGCTTTGGACTGGTGGCTGTCTTGCGAGAGGGCTCTGGACTGGTGGCAGTCTTGCGAGAGGGCTCTGGACTGGTGGCCGTCTTGCGAGAGGGCTCTGGACTGGTGGCCATCTTGCGAGAGGGCTCTGGACTGGTGGCCATCTTGCGAGGTACAGTCCAGTAAACAACACGGTAATCCAACAATACAAGAATGCTCAGAGATGCAGGAGTAACACTAACAAGACTTCGCAAAGACAGAGAGCAAGAACAGGGTATAAATAGACAGACTGACACAGGATAACAAGACACAGGTGACAGATTTTAAAATAATGTGCCCTATCGTACTTTCTAAAACACTAAACGTGGTTTAACGTACCTAAACAACGACCAGGTGAGCTCTAATTTCTGTCAAACCTTGTCATAAACACTAGCTGCTGTTGGAAGAATGAGTCCTTATTAAACGGATAAAGTAAAAATCTTGCATTAAGCGTATTTTCCCCATAAAGTTCATTATAATGAAACCGCACATACCAAAACAACGACCACAGAAAAACACTATTAAACCTTAATTAAAATTAACACTAGCTACTGTTAAAAGAACAAGCATTTATTTCGGGGATAGTCTCACGTTTCTTCTTCATAGATGTTCATTATAAAGAAATCACATAATGTGGCTCAAGGCAGCGACAAACTGAGAACATAAAACGTTTCTGTTATCATGTTTTTGTTTGATATCAGATATATTACATTTTGGTTTGCTCTAGTCATTGTTTCGGTATGTTAAAAGTAAGATTTTACACTTTATCCATTACCTTGTCATTGTACAGGTCGTTAAACATAGGTACTTTGAGTTTGTTATAGTGAATTCCTATGGAGAAACTCACTTGCTGCCCTCCAGCTGCACCTCACGCGTCATCGAAACCACGTGATTGCAAACGACCTATTACTTGTAAATAGCTCATTGAATTGAAAACATGATTTCTCTCAAGTATTTGAATCCTGAAGACTGCACTGCTCCTCATTTGTGATAGTAAAGGTGTTTCTCACCTCACCGTTCTCCAGTGGATGGATTTTGGAGTAGAAGGAGGTACAGATGACTTCATCATCATGTGTGTAGGACGGAGGTCCTCTTCTGGGGATGATGTTGAAGCGGGTGATGCACTCGGTGTCTGTTATGGCATAATATTGCCACGGCATATATGTGTTACCGTCCAGAGAATGTTCTAGAACCCAGTTTCCAGGACGAGGAGAGTTTGCCGCTTTGAGGATAACATATGCGATCTGGAACACCTGTGTGAAAAACATCAGGCCATTATTTTATATTCTTTACTATATGATCAACTCAAATGCACAAACAAATTCACATTCATTATATTTAACAGTATATAGTTGAAATGATATGGTGGTGTTTGTTCGCAAGTCTTGTTGGCAGACACAGTATATTTTCTTCAATAACAACAAAAAATCTGTAAAACTATAAAATTTCTGTGAACTTAGTAGGTTCATTGTCAGTGTATAGCTTTGTTTACTGTCAAACACAAGTTTATAAACACTATGATAAAGCTGACTGTTTTATCTGACTTCTATCTGCTTTCTGTGGAGGAACAAAAATGAAAAAGATTTTCATTTTAGAAAAAAAAAAGTTACTTTTTCATTCATCACTTTTAACATTCAGCTGAAAAGACCTGCGGCTTTTGCCTCCTTCCCCCAACACACACGCATCAGGAATGAGTACAGGTAATGTTTACAGGTATGTATGTGAGAGACGTCAGCTAGATGAGAAAATGGCCAGGTCGGCCAGTGGACTGTGTGTGTGGTAAGTGTTAAGGCCTCAGGTGTCCATTAACTCAAGCTTCTCCCAGCAGGAAAGGCCACAGATTTCACAAGAGACAAACAAACATCTGACAGAGATATTAATGCAATATGGCTGGAGTAGGAGTGTGATGTTTCTCTATATCAGCACGGCTGTGATTAGGTCAGAGGCACGAGTACAGGAAACAATCACAGCCGTGCTGATGTAGAGAAACATCACACGACTACAAGTGCGATATTGCATTTATACAACAGTTCGACGGCACAAGTGTGAAGATAAATCAGAAACAACATCAGTGTGTCTTTAAAACCCTTCAGTTTTTAAAGGAAATGGGGAACTACTTTCTTCCGCCACTGTGTTGCTTCACTGAAGTTATTACTGAGGAATAATGTGAAGCTTGTGTGTGTGTGTGTGTGTGTGTGTGTGTGTGAATGAAAGAGAGAGAGAGAATGGAAAAGGAAACTCACTGAGGATGCGTTATTCCCATTCCACTGCGGTACTTTTCCATTGCTTTTTAATGTAAACATGTGTAACGGAGGCCAGCTAGTGTGAGCGTTGTACAGGTTAAATCTCACTCGACCTCAAGCGACAGATGATGCGTTTTCCTGTGTTTACTTTCAGTCTCATAAGTCTGACTAATAGTGGCGGAGTGATACAAGCGGGAGTGAAGCGGTTCCTGTAACGATACAGTGGAATATTGCACGACTCTCAACCAATCAGATTCGAGAACCAGAGAGAATAGCCCACAGCCTGTCACAATATGACCCATAAGAGTGATCCAGGGTCACATATTGACACATATGACTTTTAATAACACCTAGGATAAATAAATCTACCAAAGGGGGTAGAGCCTTTTCATACATTGCGCCTAAACTCTGGAATAGCCTTCCTGTTACTGTTCGGGGGTCTGACACAGTCTCAAAATTAAAGACATATCTTTTCAGCCAAGCTTTCACATAATGCTTGAATTGTAAACCAAATAAAATATTAAGAACAGCAGCTACGCTAATTGAGTCTCTTCTCTCCCCCTCCTCGGGATGCCCATCCCGAGGTAGGGAGAGATTACACCAGGTCCAGACGGATGTCATCCCGAGGTGAGGAGAGTTCCGGACGAACGCCTTATGTGATCCCTAACTAGAGGTTACAGCAGCTCCAGCCAAACATCCGGTTCCACCCTCCTGCGATAACCTTCTGTCTGACTGACCATCCCAGCTCCAGCTCATGCAACCCCATTACCAACCAAGATCAGAGATGGTCTAATTGTTGTCATATTAATGCTAACAGTATTACAATACTTGGTATTAAATGCTAAACTTACATCACATGACAGCAGTTTGAAGTTACAGCTGCATTCAGTTACATTATGCCATCACAGTCCCGTTTTCTACGTATAACATTCCTTATAACAAATTTAACAAAATCTATTTCCTTATTACATTTAATAGGCTCTCTATGATAATCGTTTTCTCTATAACGTTAATCAAAGTCACTGAGTGCAGCTGTGACACGTCATAGGAGAACTGGCCCTCCCGACTGAGACTGGTTTCTCCCGAGATTTTTTCTCCATATATTTATCATTTGGAGTTTGGGTTCCTCGCCACAGGGCCGTGTTGGCTTGCTCACCGGGAGACTGCTTTTATAGTTATTTTATTTTATTAAATTAATTTAAAGGTTTGGTAATTTTGACCTTTCTTATGTTTTTTCTGTTGCTTTCTCCTGTAAAGCTATTTTGCAACAATACTCATTTTGAAAAGCGCTATATAAATAAAATTGAATTGAAAAAAAATTGAATTGAACATATATGCGGGGCTCCAGAAAAATTTATGTTTATTTAGGTACTTTTGGCAGGCAGGTGACTCAAGGCTGCTCTCTAATTGGCTGGCATCAGATCATTATCGGGACGCAGCTCTGTGACCCTCCTACTTTTGCTGATAGCATATCATTATTGATTTTACATGTTTGACCTGATGTGATTGGACGATTCTTAACCATTTCACAGTGAATCTTTCTCTCAGTACATAACATTATGAAGTTATGAAGCAGTGATAGAGGACGAGCTTTACTCGCCCTTACTATAAAGTAACACTGCATGCCAGCAACACGATTGAAAACGTATAGTACTACTTAACTATAGTGAATTGATCAACTGTAAATATAAAAGAAATAATAAAGTGCAATATTTTTATTTGGACTGGCACCTATTACTGTCTATTACGTATTACCATTACATGCTTTGATAGTTAAACCTTCATTTTATTTAGCTATGCAGTGATGATACGTTGACATCACATGTCAAATGACCTCAAAAAACTGTGCACCAGCCACCACTGCAAGAGAATGAATTTTTAAAGGTGCCGTTCTTTTGGTGTTTTCGGAGCTTTGATTGTGTTTACCGTACGCAATATAACACGTGTTTATGTTTCGTTTGTAAAAAAAAAGCAGCATTTTTCACACAATTGACCTTTCTCTATACAGCTGTTTTCACTGTCATAAAAACGGTCTGATGATAAAAAAGAGATGAGTCATTTGACGTCACGGACAAGATGGCAGCTAGCTCTTCTCAGCTTTACGTGAACCGCAAACAAACTTTAAACTATTTTTACAACATGTAATATGTGTAAACATGAACGGTAATATATCCAGAAACTGTTTATGAACAAATGCCTACATTTGAACTACCCTATAATGTCTCATGGTGACGTCAGGTGGTAAAGAAGTAGAGGGCTGTAGTCCAACACCAGCCTTAAAAAGTGAATTCTGTTAAACACAATATCTCGCTTGGCATTGAACTTTACGTTTTTTTTATTTTGCAGGTATTATTTATGCTCAAACAGCAACATTACACACTAACTAAAGTTTGAAAAACTGGATCACGGAGAACGGCACCTTTAAGAAGAGTGAATATAGAGATATCTAATATAGTCTATAGTCAGGAAATCAAGATATATATACACTAATATACACTTCTGTAAATATTCAGATCTGTGTGTATCAGGATACTGTAGATGTCATTATCCCTGTCTTTGTTTCCCCTTTATTTTATGGACTTATGTTACTTCCTCTTTCCTGTTGTAGTTCTTTTGTTTATTGGTTCTGTGTCATGGTTAGTCTTAGATGTGTCTTGTTAGTCCTCTTGTTACTGTGCGTATTTAAGCCCTTGTGTTTCAGTTGTCTGTTGTCAGTCATTGTTGAATGTTGTAGGTTTTATGTTTTACCTGGGCTGCGTTCAGCCCCGGCAAAATGTGTTTTAAATGGAAACGGTGGTGCATTGAACACCCTGTTCTAAAGCCATTCTCATGACAACTACATCATCATGTTATATGCTATATTTTTACTATAAAACTTTAATACCTGTATCTCTTTAATACCGCGTGCAGGTTTATATACATGTTGCTGCTGATTGGGCTGACATTTTTGACACACCCACCAAACAAGAGAAAACGGATGTCAAACCCGGTTGCACACCGGTTTGGGCTTGAACGTGCCCCTGGTTTCCTGGTTTGCCTGCACTTTATGGATTTATATTAGATTAACATGGCTGGCTGATACCCTCCGTGAACAACGGAGCACACTTAGGGCGGCAGAAAGGAAATGGCGTAAGACCAGGAATCCTGTTGACCTTTAAGAAGATCAGTCACTACTCTCCTCTTTTTCTGCTAGTGTTATAACAGCTAAAACATCGTTCTATACCACCAAGGTTTATAGCGCACCTAACACTCGGCAGGTATTCAAGACATTTAATTCTCTTCTTTGCCCCCCCTAGGCTAGCCAAGGCGGAATCAAAATCCTCTGTCCTGGTTCTGCTAGACTTTTCTGCAGTGTTCTACACTGTCAACCAACAGATACTGCTAGCAACACTGTCATCACTTGGAATCTCAGTACTCCTCTCCACTGGTTCACTTCCTAACTCTCTAACAGATCCTTCAAGGTGTCATGAAGGGGCTCGCTGTCCACCGCTCATCACATGACCACTGGGGTCCACCACTCCACTCCTCTTCTCCATCTACACGACATCTTTAGGACCCATCATACAGGAACAGCTCCTGTCCATCCCTGTCTGCCTCCGGTGTGTTCCCTTGCCTGTTTCTCCCGAGTTTCCCCATGGACTTCATTTCCCATCGTCCCTCACGCTCCCGCACCTGTTCCTCGTATGCAATCCCCTCATCATCAAAGACTCTATATATACCCTGTGTTTCCCTTGTTCATTGTCTAGTCTTACATTTAAAAGTGTTGGAATGTTGCATGTACTCCTGGTTTCCCTGTTTGATTATTAAAAGTTCTTTTTGACGTTACTACTTCGCCGTGCTACTTCGTTACACTTTATTGTTTCCTAATCTCTCTGCAAGTCGCTTTGGATAAAAGCGTCTGCTAAATGACTAAATGTAAATGTAACATGGATGAATTATGCCTGCTTCAAACTGCATGTAGATCTGTTCTCTGTTTTCCTGCCTGGTTACCATGTTACAGTAGAATGATTTTAAATTAAAAATACATCACTGTAAATTTCAATGACATTAAATAATCAACAGATAACAATCATCATCATCATCATCAAGCTGTCAGGGTTTTATTCAGTGTTTCCCATGTTCCTTTTTCAATGAAGTCAATTAATACTGTCATTAACCCTGATTACTGTGGTTACTGGTTAACCACCCTGTGTCTAGTATAGTTGTCTTTGTTGTCCCAGTGTATTATTACACCCCCTGACACATGCACCAAACAGCACAACCAACATTAATATCTATGGTACACTTCTGCAGCAAACATTCAAAACATCTGAAAATATAAACATTGTGAAGTTTATGTGTGAGTAAACACAGATCCACAATGACCACATACAGACAATCTTCATGTATTCATTTGGATGAATAAGTAAAACTGTGAAAATCTCTGATTTATTAACTGTAAATGTCCTCTAGAGCTTCTTTAATGAACACTTGAATACTGTCACACTCATTTTCTCATCGACCCCGTCAAACACCCCCCACTGCCCCTCTCTCTCTCTATCTTACCCACTCACTCACTCACTAAAATGTGAATCTGCATTTGCAATATCTGCCATTTCAAACAATATAACATAATCTGAATTATTTTGGATTTATGTTATTTCATAGTTTTAAATAAAGCTAAATAAAACTAAACATAAAACAGTTACACTAAGATAAACTCATTCACTGTGAACTTTGCTTCCCATGGTTTGTACTTTCTTATATATATGAAACAAAAATTGAAAATGAATAGTGTCCTTTAGAGCGTTCAGACCTGATCACGCATCTGAGATTTCTTTTCCTTGTTTTGATCGAAGCGTTGAGTATTACAACAAGCAGAAACAGCGCTTGCACGTACTGGCCAATCAGATGTTTCGATGAGTCACCGGTGTACGCCTCAATTCGGCGCGGTGCTCGCGTTCATTTATTATAACGGGAGTTTCATGCAGTCAGGTTTATTTCCAGTTTGAATTGAAACCGTTGTCTTTCATGTTACTAAGAGAAAATGTGAAGATTTACTACTGCAAAAACACATAAACATTGAAACTGTTTGAGATATTTGAGTTCTCTTTCGTAATCTAAAAACAGACAAATTCTGTTTGTCTTCTAAAACAGACAAATCCACACAAAATGATACCAAAATGCCCATATTAGCAAGTTTTCTTGTAATAGTAATCCTTTACGTCTTCATGTGTAACAGGAGTAACAGTAATTAGATCCATGCATCGCTTAAAGAGGCAGCAGCATAATAAACATCTATATTTTTAATGTTCATTAAACAACAAAACATTTACTGCTCCTGACCGATTCAATTATACCTTTAGTACGTTTTCATCTATTAAACGAGTCGTCAGACATTTCAATTTCATTTCCGTGACTGATTTGTGCCACTCGGTGCAAAGCCCGCCTACGCTTTGCTTTGACCGCCCGAAAAAACTTGAACACATGCTGTACACGATAGACCAGGGGTAGGCAACGTCGGTCCTGGAGTGCCGCTGTCCTGCAGATTTTAGCTCCGACTTTGAAAAAAAACTCACCTGTCTGTAGTTTTGATAATCCTGAAGACACTGATGAGCTTGTTCAGGTGTGTTTGATTAAGGTTGGAGCTAAAATCTGCAGGACAGCGGCACTCCAAGACCGACGTTGCCTACCCCTGCGATAGACCAATCACAGCAGACTAGACCATCTGACCAATCAGATCAGAGTAGGCTGACAGAAAGGAGGGGATTAGAGAGATGAATCACAGAACGAATCATTTGAGAGTCAGTCAAAAGTAAGGTAATAATAACTGCTTATTATTAGAAAATGCAAGTGTTTTTATACCATGTATGTAGATAAACCTGTTATCGGACACTCCATAAACCAAAGTAGACCTTTAAAAATCACAAGATACTTACTCTTTAAGCTTTGACAGATGCAACCTCTGCAGTTTAAAGATGGCTTTTGTTGTTAATATATTACTATTTATAGAACATCGTTATTCTTATTTAGTAGGAATATTCTTAATTAATTGATTACATTTAGGTATTTGACATAAAAGACAATGCATTAGCGTTTAATAAGGTAATTATAAAATTTCCCTTTAAAGATGATAAAGCCCCAGGAAATCGCTTCCAATCCTTAAGTTAATTTCTGACCCTGATGTGCATGTTACTTTACATTCTGACCATCATGCACCGCTCTGTGCAACTGTACACTGACTGCTCTCACTGCCAGTGTCTGCCACACTGAACTGAATGACACCTAAACACAGTGACAATGATGATTGATGATGATTATGATGATGCTGTGTGTTTATTGGCCGGCTGAATGATGATGTCAGCTGTTTTTAGCATTTACCTGCTGCAGATCCAGAGTAACAGTGACGTAATGATAGTCCATCCCGTTCATGATACTGGGACTCTGCCACCACCTGTTAGTCCCGTCGATGGCGTACTCGATGGGATGCCTCTCTGTACACATGACAAACACATCATCACACATCAGTCTTTTGTTCGGCGTTTATCAGTTATCAGAGCGGTGACACAGACTGGGCTCACATTAACATCAACTCTCAACACACATCACATGATCTCAACTGTCTGCGTTCCCATTGGAGGTTGATGCATCACTTCAGTACTCACTTGCATATTTCCACTTTTCTCAACTTTTATTTCCACACAGATGAAATACAGAGTTTGAACGTGTTTCTGATAAATAAGTCATGAAATGTGTGAATGTGAAAATTATTTTATCACAGCACAAATTGGAACTACTGTAAGGTCTCAAATTAAAGCAATGACAAGACATAAAAGACTAAATGTGTGTGTGTGTGTGTGTGTGTGTGTGTGTGAGAGCTGAAATATTCAAATGTTTATGTCAACGTGTCTAACTCCAGTGACTCATCACATAAAGATAATGAAACTTGTCATTTATTTCACAGCATCTATTCTTGTGTAATTCACGTGTGAGATTTAGGTTTCATTTAAAAGAAATCCCCCGCTGCTTAAGGCTCATGTGTCTCTCTCTCTTATTCTAATTACATGTTATATTAATCACTCTCTGTCTCTGTGTGTTTAAAGAGAGAGAAAGAGAGATTAGAGGATGTAAGTCATTAGTGGCTCTGGATGTCAGCATTAGATTTGTTTCTCTTGTGACAGTTTAACTCCAGTGAGTCACACCACATGTTTTATTGAGACCTTTGAAACAGATTAAATAACACACACTGATACCTGGAGGAACAGGCTTGGTACAGGTGATTAAATGATTATATTTCAACCCAACATCAAAAGAAAAAATCATTATATTGTGCATCGAACTGTATATACATACAAGTGCTGGTCATATAATTAGAATATCATCAAAAAGTTGATTTATTGCACTAATTCCATTCAAAAAGTGAAACTTGTATATTATATTCATTCATTACACACTGACACTGATTATAACTGACAACTACTGAAAATCCCAAATTCAGTAGCTCAGAAAATGAGAATATTGTGAAAAGGTTCAATATTAAAGACACTTGGTGCCAAAACTCTAATCAGCTAATGAACTCCAAACACCTGCAAAGGCCTTTAAATGGTCTCTCAGTCTAGTTCTGTAGGACACAATCATGGAGAAGACTGCTGACTTAACACTTGTCCAAAAGACCACCATTGACACCTTGCACAAGGAGGGCAAGACACAAAAGGTCATTGCAAAAGAGGCTGGCTGTTCACAGAGCTCTGTGTCCAAGCACATTAATAGAGAGGCGAAGAGAAGGAAAAGATGTGGTAGAAAAAAGTGTACAAGCAATAGGGATAACCGCACCCTGGAGAGGATTGGGAAACAAAACCCATTGAAAAATGTGTGGGAGATTCACAAAGAGTGGACTGCAGCTGGAGTCAGTGCTTCAAGAACCACTACACACAGATGTATGCAAGACATGAGTTTCAGCTGTCGCATTCCTTGTGTCAAGCCACTCTTGAACAACAGACAACGTCAGAAGCATCTCGACTGGACTGCTGCTGAGTGATCCAAAGTTATGTTCTCTGATGAAAGTACAGTTTGCATTTCCTTTGGAAATCAGGGTCCCAGAGTCTGGAGGCACAGAATCCACGTTTCCACAGTCAGTGATGGTTCGGGGTGTCATGTCATCTGCTGGTGTTGGTCCACTGTGTTTCCTGAGATCCAAGGTCAACGCAGCCGTATACCAGGAAGTTTTAGAGCACTTCATGCTTCCTGCTGCTGACCAACTTTATGGAGATGCAGATTTCATTTTCCAACAGGACTTGGCACCTGCACACAGTGCCAAAGCTACCAGTACCTGGTTTAAGGACAATGGTATCCCTGTTCTTAATTGGCCAGCAAACTCGCCTGATCTTAAACCCATAGAAAATCTATGATGTATTGTGAAGAGGAAGATGCGATATGCCAGACCCAACAATACAGAAGAGCTGAAGGCCACTATCAGAGCAACCTGGGCTCTCATAACACCTGAGCAGTGTCACAGACTGATGTTCTCTCATAACACCTGAGCAGTGCCACAGACTGATGTTCTCTCATAACACCTGAGCAGTGCCACAGACTGATGGGCTCTCATAACACCTGAGCAGTGCCACAGACTGATGGGCTCTCATAACACCTGAGCAGTGTCACAGACTGATGTTCTCTCATAACACCTGAGCAGTGCCACAGACTGATGTTCTCTCATAACACCTGAGCAGTGCCACAGACTGATGGGCTCTCATAACACCTGAGGAGTGTCACAGACTGATGTTCTCTCATAACACCTGAGCAGTGCCACAGACTGATGGGCTCTCATAACACCTGAGCAGTGTCACAGACTGATGGGCTCTCATAACACCTGAGCAGTGCCACAGACTGATGGGCTCTCATAACACCTGAGCAGTGCCACAGACTGATGTTCTCTCATAACACCTGAGCAGTGTCACAGACTGATGTTCTCTCATAACACCTGAGCAGTGTCACAGACTGATGGGCTCTCATAACACCTGAGCAGTGCCACAGACTGATGGGCTCTCATAACACCTGAGCAGTGCCACAGACTGATGGGCTCTCATAACACCTGAGCAGTGCCACAGACTGATGGGCTCTCATAACACCTGAGCAGTGTCACAGACTGATGGGCTCTCATAACACCTGAGGAGTGTCACAGACTGATGTTCTCTCATAACACCTGAGCAGTGCCACAGACTGATGGGCTCTCATAACACCTGAGCAGTGCCACAGACTGATGGGCTCTCATAACACCTGAGCAGTGCCACAGACTGATGTTCTCTCATAACACCTGAGCAGTGTCACAGACTGATGTTCTCTCATAACACCTGAGCAGTGTCACAGACTGATGTTCTCTCATAACACCTGAGCAGTGTCACAGACTGATGTTCTCTCATAACACCTGAGCAGTGTCACAGACTGATGTTCTCTCATAACACCTGAGCAGTGTCACAGACTGATGTTCTCTCATAACACCTGAGCAGTGTCACAGACTGATGTTCTCTCATAACACCTGAGCAGTGCCACAGACTGATCGACTCTCATAACACCTGAGCAGTGTCACAGACTGATGGGCTCTCATAACACCTGAGGAGTGTCACAGACTGATGGGCTCTCATAACACCTGAGGAGTGTCACAGACTGATCGACTCTCATAACACCTGAGCAGTGTCACAGACTGATGGGCTCTCATAACACCTGAGGAGTGTCACAGACTGATCGACTCTCATAACACCTGAGCAGTGCCACAGACTGATGGGCTCTCATAACACCTGAGCAGTGTCACAGACTGATGGGCTCTTATAACACCTGAGCAGTGCCACAGACTGATGGGCTCTCATAACACCTGAGGAGTGTCACAGACTGATCGACTCTCATAACACCTGAGCAGTGTCACAGACTGATGGGCTCTCATAACACCTGAGCAGTGTCACAGACTGATGGGCTCTCATAACACCTGAGGAGTGTCACAGACTGATGGGCTCTCATAACACCTGAGGAGTGTCACAGACTGATCGACTCTCATAACACCTGAGCAGTGCCACAGACTGATGGGCTCTCATAACACCTGAGCAGTGTCACAGACTGATGGGCTCTTATAACACCTGAGCAGTGCCACAGACTGATGGGCTCTCATAACACCTGAGGAGTGTCACAGACTGATCGACTCTCATAACACCTGAGCAGTGCCACAGACTGATGGGCTCTCATAACACCTGAGGAGTGTCACAGACTGATCGACTCTCATAACACCTGAGGAGTGTCACAGACTGATGGGCTCTCATAACACCTGAGGAGTGTCACAGACTGATCGACTCTCATAACACCTGAGCAGTGCCACAGACTGATGGGCTCTCATAACACCTGAGCAGTGTCACAGACTGATGGGCTCTTATAACACCTGAGCAGTGCCACAGACTGATGGGCTCTCATAACACCTGAGCAGTGTCACAGACTGATCGACTCTCATAACACCTGAGCAGTGTCACAGACTGATGGGCTCTCATAACACCTGAGCAGTGTCACAGACTGATGGGCTCTCATAACACCTGAGGAGTGTCACAGACTGATGGGCTCTCATAACACCTGAGGAGTGTCACAGACTGATCGACTCTCATAACACCTGAGCAGTGCCACAGACTGATGGGCTCTCATAACACCTGAGCAGTGTCACAGACTGATGGGCTCTTATAACACCTGAGCAGTGCCACAGACTGATGGGCTCTCATAACACCTGAGGAGTGTCACAGACTGATCGACTCTCATAACACCTGAGCAGTGCCACAGACTGATGGGCTCTCATAACACCTGAGCAGTGTCACAGACTGATGGGCTCTTATAACACCTGAGCAGTGCCACAGACTGATGGGCTCTCATAACACCTGAGCAGTGCCACAGACTGATGGGCTCTCATAACACCTGAGCAGTGCCACAGACTGATGGGCTCTTATAACACCTGAGCAGTGCCACAGACTGATGGGCTCTCATAACACCTGAGCAGTGTCACAGACTGATGGGCTCTCATAACACCTGAGCAGTGTCACAGACTGATGGGCTCTCATAACACCTGAGCAGTGTCACAGACTGATGGGCTCTCATAACACCTGAGGAGTGTCACAGACTGATGGGCTCTTATAACACCTGAGCAGTGCCACAGACTGATGGGCTCTCATAACACCTGAGGAGTGTCACAGACTGATGGGCTCTCATAACACCTGAGCAGTGTCACAGACTGATGGGCTCTTATAACACCTGAGCAGTGCCACAGACTGATGGGCTCTCATAACACCTGAGCAGTGCCACAGACTGATGGGCTCTCATAACACCTGAGCAGTGCCACAGACTGATGGGCTCTCATAACACCTGAGCAGTGTCACAGACTGATGGGCTCTCATAACACCTGAGGAGTGTCACAGACTGATGTTCTCTCATAACACCTGAGCAGTGCCACAGACTGATGGGCTCTCATAACACCTGAGCAGTGCCACAGACTGATGGGCTCTCATAACACCTGAGCAGTGCCACAGACTGATGTTCTCTCATAACACCTGAGCAGTGTCACAGACTGATGTTCTCTCATAACACCTGAGCAGTGTCACAGACTGATGTTCTCTCATAACACCTGAGCAGTGTCACAGACTGATGTTCTCTCATAACACCTGAGCAGTGTCACAGACTGATGTTCTCTCATAACACCTGAGCAGTGTCACAGACTGATGTTCTCTCATAACACCTGAGCAGTGCCACAGACTGATCGACTCTCATAACACCTGAGCAGTGTCACAGACTGATGGGCTCTCATAACACCTGAGGAGTGTCACAGACTGATGGGCTCTCATAACACCTGAGGAGTGTCACAGACTGATCGACTCTCATAACACCTGAGCAGTGTCACAGACTGATGGGCTCTCATAACACCTGAGCAGTGCCACAGACTGATGGGCTCTCATAACACCTGAGCAGTGTCACAGACTGATGGGCTCTTATAACACCTGAGCAGTGCCACAGACTGATGGGCTCTCATAACACCTGAGGAGTGTCACAGACTGATTGACTCTCATAACACCTGAGCAGTGTCACAGACTGATGGGCTCTCATAACACCTGAGCAGTGTCACAGACTGATGGGCTCTCATAACACCTGAGGAGTGTCACAGACTGATGGGCTCTTATAACACCTGAGCAGTGCCACAGACTGATGGGCTCTCATAACACCTGAGGAGTGTCACAGACTGATGGGCTCTCATAACACCTGAGCAGTGTCACAGACTGATGGGCTCTTATAACACCTGAGCAGTGCCACAGACTGATGGGCTCTCATAACACCTGAGCAGTGCCACAGACTGATGGGCTCTCATAACACCTGAGCAGTGCCACAGACTGATGGGCTCTCATAACACCTGAGCAGTGCCACAGACTGATGGGCTCTCATAACACCTGAGCAGTGCCACAGACTGATGGGCTCTCATAACACCTGAGCAGTGCCACAGACTGATGGGCTCTCATAACACCTGAGCAGTGCTACAGACTGATGGGCTCTCATAACACCTGAGCAGTGTCACAGACTGATGGGCTCTCATAACACCTGAGCAGTGCCACAGACTGATGGGCTCTCATAACACCTGAGCAGTGCTACAGACTGATGGGCTCTCATAACACCTGAGCAGTGTCACAGACTGATGGGCTCTCATAACACCTGACCAGTGTCACAGACTGATGGGCTCTCATAACACCTGAGCAGTGCCACAGACTGATGGGCTCTTATAACACCTGAGCAGTGTCACAGACTGATGGGCTCTCATAACACCTGAGCAGTGTCACAGACTGATGGGCTCTCATAACACCTGAGCAGTGCCACAGACTGATGGGCTCTCATAACACCTGAGCAGTGCCACAGACTGATGGGCTCTCATAACACCTGAGCAGTGCTACAGACTGATGGGCTCTCATAACACCTGAGCAGTGTCACAGACTGATGGGCTCTCATAACACCTGACCAGTGTCACAGACTGATGGGCTCTCATAACACCTGAGCAGTGCTACAGACTGATGGGCTCTCATAACACCTGAGCAGTGTCACAGACTGATGGGCTCTCATAACACCTGAGCAGTGCCACAGACTGATGGGCTCTTATAACACCTGACCAGTGTCACAGACTGATGGGCTCTCATAACACCTGAGCAGTGCCACAGACTGATGGGCTCTCATAACACCTGAGCAGTGTCACAGACTGATGGGCTCTCATAACACCTGACCAGTGTCACAGACTGATGGGCTCTCATAACACCTGAGCAGTGTCACAGACTGATGGGCTCTTATAACACCTGACCAGTGTCACAGACTGATGGGCTCTCATAACACCTGAGCAGTGCCACAGACTGATGGGCTCTTATAACACCTGAGCAGTGTCACAGACTGATGGGCTCTCATAACACCTGAGCAGTGTCACAGACTGATCGACTCCATGTCTCGCCGCATTGCTGCAGTAATTCAGGCAAAAGTATTGAGTGCTGTACATGCTCATACTCTTCATGTTCATACTTTTCAGTTGACCCAGATTTCTAAAAATCCTTTCTTTGTGTTGGTCTTAAGTAATATTCTCATTTTCTGAGATACTGAATTTGGGATTTTCAGTAGTTGTCAGTTATAATCATCAAAATTAAAAGAAATAAACATTTGAAATATATCAGTCTGTGTGCAATGAATGAATGTAATATACAAGTTTCACTTTTTGAATGGAATTAGTGAAATAAATCAACTTTTTGATGATATTCTAATTATATGACCAGCACCTGTATAGGCGTATGATGTCTATTTTTAAGATCGGTCACCCCAACATGATTGAATACAGTATGAATATGACCGTATGATTATAGTAACTCAATCTTACTGTATGTCATTCAGTTCACAGCAGTGTCATAGTGATGTTGACATTAATGCTGTTTGATCACAAGATACATGACAACCAATGACATTACAGCATCAATGTTATCAAATGTCACGGGCTTTTGTCCAGAACACTTTCGTCATCTATTTTAGAGCTTCACTGCAGGGGAAAACATTAACAGTATTCAACTTCAAATGACTTGATGGAATATACGTACATTAGAATAAATCAGGGTATTTCTCAGAAGAGAAAACATCATCTGGGTTTATGATAACATGAACTTCACTTAGATGAACAAACCTAATAATTGCTCTTAATGATGTCATCAAGAAATGTTCATACAATAAATAGCTTGTGATTTTTAAGAGTCTACTTTGGTTTATTGAGTGTCTGACAACAGGTTTATGTACATACATGGTGTAAAAACACTATTATTTCGTAATAATAAGCTGTTTTTATTACCTTATTTCTTGACTGACTCTCAAATGATTCGTTCCACGATTCATCTCTCTAATACCCGCCTTTCCGCTAGCGTAGTCTGCTGTGATCGGTCAGATGGTCTAGTCTGCTGTGATCGGTCAGATGGTCTAGTCTGATGTGATCGGTCAGATGGTCTAGTCTGCTGTGATCGGTCAGATGGTCTAGTCTGATGTGATCGGTCAGATGGTCTAGTCTGATGTGATCGGTCAGATGGTCTAGTCTGCTGTGATCGGTCAGATGGTCTAGTCTGATGTGATCGGTCAGATGGTCTAGTCTGCTGTGATTGGTTTAGTGCGTGTTCAAGTTTTCGCGAGCAGGCGGAGACTATTTCTAGAGACGTAGCTACACGGAGGTTAAAGACTCGGACGGGTCACGACTCGTTCGTGTGATTCAGAGTCGACTCCCATTTTTACAAGCTAATAACTTTGTTATTCGTTCACCTTCGGATTTACAACTTTGGCAGACTGTTTACTTTCAAACACGGCAACATTACACAATGCATGAAATGTAATGTTTATGATCTCGTGGAATGTACTCTTTAACAAAATGGTTAAACTAAAGAAATAAAAAAACAAACAAGCATTCAAATAGATGATTGAATGAATGAATGTCAGTAAATCGCAAGAGATTCTGCGAATATGCTGATGTAGAGAGTTTCCTCATGAGGTTTAAAGTCTGTCCATCATGTACTGATGTATGTCTGTAATGACTGTGTGTGTTTTTCTGAACTTGATGGTGTGTAATATGAGCACATCAGATGGTTGTATGTGTGTTACCGTAGTCATGTTGACTGTTCAGGTTACAGGATCTACATTGAGGGTTCTTCACCGGCTGTCCTGGTACATGTTCCACTAGTTTACAGTACATCTGTGATCCACTTTCTCCACATGTTGCATTGGCAGTGATCTCTGCCATAGACGCCAGGTTCAACACAGCTGGGAAAAGACCTGCATACACACACACACACACACACACACACACACACACACACACACACACACACACACACACACACAAATAAACAACATTAAAACATGTGTCACACGCAGGCATGTCATCCAAACAACTTATGTATGATAGAGTCTAGTGAACACAAACATTATACAAATTTACAGTTACATGTTTACATATATAACATGTAGTTATAGTCCAGAATGATTGTTTGTTATGCTGGTTAAAAATCTCTTTGTGTTTCTAATATATCTTTATATCTTCTGTGGTGGAGTCAGGTTCATTAAATGTTCATCCAATCATTGAATTCGGTCTGAATGGAATAATAGGATGTTGTACTTGTCTGTCAAACTATGTATCTGCATTTCTCCACACACATCTGCTATCACTCGCCTCTCCAAAACTGTGCACCTTGAACACTGTGATGAATGTTAAGACACAAACCAACTCTTTCAATTGATCATAACTTCTTAACCAACAAACTGAGAATATACTTGAACTAATAAAACGTGTAGATTTAATGTTCCCTTGTTTCCTCCATAAGAATGATACAGCAACACATTTGATATCTGCTTTTATAAAACCTTTGTTGAGTTTCTGATGAGCAAAGAGAAGAAAAATCCAGCCAACAGGATTTCATTACAGCTCAAAGACACAACTTTGAGCGAGAGTCAGACAGTGAGACTGAGAGAGAGAGAGAGAGAGAGAGAGAGAGAGAGAGAGAGAGAGAGCGAGAGAGAGAGAGAGAGAGAGACTGAGATGATATATTAGAAAGTGAGTTTCTGCAGTATAAACATCCAGCAGCAGTATTATGTGCCATGTATGAACAGAACATGTAGACAAATACAATTAAACAACTTTAAATGTGTACACTGATAATAAAAAGACAAAAATGTAGTTCACATGAATGTTATAATGTGTGAAGTGTTTTTGCATATATATGTTTATATTTGCGTATGAATTCTTCAGTTGAGTTGTGTATTTGTGGGGTTTAAATCAAAGAACAGAGCGCTTGATGTGCAGAAATCACTTCCAGCTGTGCAGACAGATGTTCAGCAGCACATACACTGAAAGAATCGGAGACACACAAACAGGACTAAAGTAAAGGTTTGTCTGAGTTATTCTCACAGTATATCATGATGTGTTTCACTGTACAACAATCAAACAGCAGCTGCCACCGCCGAACGGATATTACCATTCACTTAACATGAGAAATTCCTGGAAAACACAACATGGGCATGTTCACATCAGACAACAATCTAGCTAAGAGAAGCTTGAGAAATCTTACGTAAGTCTCACAATCATTTGATCTGACGGACAAAAGTTCACCATCTTGCTATAAATGAAACGTGTAACCGTGCGTTCAGACCGCCGCTGGCGAGAGCATCAAGATTCGCTCTGGCCGCACTGCCAACAACGCTGTTGTAGCAAGATTCGTAGATAAGCGAAATTCAGAAGGTGTGGATACCCTCCTTGCCTGTCTGATTGATGTGAGGGCATTGCTATCACTAAACTTTCTAAACTTCAATGAAAATAAGACCGAAATCACTGTCTTTGGACCTTCTGATTCTTTGGCTGCCCCAAATTTAAATCTTGGTTGGCTGTCCACTTGTGTTAATGTGGTGAAATGGGATTTTGCATCTAGACTCCACGCCAATAATTAGTGTATGTCACAGAGAAAGCATATATAAAGCGACTGTTAAGGGCGAGGGGATGTTGTGTCATTGGTTCTGCTGACTTCCGGTCGTGGTCTGGTGTTCCGCTGCCTGGTGTTGCGGGCTGGTGTCTGTTCGTCCTTTTGTAGGGCAATTGTGCTGCTTAGTTGCGGCGATACCTGTAACACTCAAGAGCTTCAAATATCAGAACTCTAGGATCTTTCGGTCGCATTGCTGCGCGTGTGGCTGCTGTCCTCCTGGTTGTGTTGGGGGCGCTGTTCTGTTCAATGGATGACGTGTTTCCCGCATATTGATTCATATCAATGCCTTTGCACATTTTGTGGTGCCTTGTCGCCGCTTGGTGTGACACTCCAACGTTGTTGTTTTGTTTTGTTTGTTGCCTGCTTTTTTTGGTTTGTTTCCTTTGGCTTTTGCTACGTGTTTTGTTACACGCTGTTTTGTTTTATTTCACTTATTTTGTATCCGTCTGCGTGTGGCGTTCAATTCGCCAAGGTGGTTTGGAGCTGGGGAGGACCAGAAGGGGGCAGGCTGGTCCTACCTCTTCAACTGATTTATTTTGGTTCTTTTAGTTTAGATTTTTGTTTTTGCAGTGGATTTCACTTTGATGTATTTTTGTTTTTGTTGTGGCACGTGTGGCTTGGTTGGACACCTAGCTTGCCTCCCTGCTGGTGATCCCCAGTCCTTTGTTGTTTAATGTCCTTTATTTTTTACTTTTGTTATATGCGTGTCGCATTTAGTTGTGACTTTTAGTATCTGCAATAAATCTGTGATCTTTTAAAGAGGTTATTGGTTTTCCCCAGAAATTATTTATAATTGTTTAAATAAAATGATACAGTATTCTGGCATTCACGTCTCATGGTCCTTATGTTTATTAGAAAACTGAACCTGTATGTCTAGTATTTATATTTCCCAGATAAACATACTGAGTCTAGAGGTTGTTTCTCTGTAGGCTTGTGTTCCCCTTTTCTTGTTTTTGCCCCTTTCCCCTCTAGGGCCCTCGCCACATTAAGCACTGTGTAAAAGATCTGGGTGTTATCTTTGATAGGCAGATAAATGCAGTGGTTAAATAATCCTTTTTCCAGTTGAGGCTTCTGTCAAAGGTTAAGACTTTTCTCTCTTTCAAAAAAAGTGATTCATGCTTTCATCACATCCAGACTTGACTATTGTAATTTAATATATGCTGGGATCAGTCAATCTTCTATGTCCCGACTACAACTGGTCCAAAATGCGGCAGCTAGACTTTTAACAGGGACTCATAAACGTGCTCATATCACTCCTGTATTAAGATCTCTGCATTGGCTGCCTGTGTGCGACAGAGTAGATTTAAAAATTTTGCTTATTGTTTTTAAATCCCTAAACGGTTTGGCTCCCTCTTACATTTCTGATTTACTGGTTGAGAAAAAGGCCTCTAGATCTCTTCGGTCCTTTAACCGATAAGATTCTGCTTATTGCCAAGATGAGTCGAAAGCGCAGGGGTTTCCGATCCTTCTCTTTTGTTGCCCCTCAACTTTGCAATCTCAATAAAAAAGGCTCCATCTGTGTCTTTCTTTAAGTCTAGGTTAAAGACCTATCTTTTTGTTAAGAATTTTTATAATTAATAGTTTTTTTGTATTTATTATTTGTTTTTCAGCTTTATTTTCCCTATGCTCTTTCTATTTCTTTGATGTAAAGCACATTGGTCAACTGGTTGTAATTGATAGTGCTATACAAATAAAATGCCATTGCCATTATGTTTTATGTGCAGCAGCAGTATACTTATACAGTATACAATATATCGATACTTGCTCTGCCGCAACAGCAGCAGCGACCAAACACATTAATATTGTCATGTACACTACCATCTGAGAGTTGTCATGAAAGAGATACCATGATGTTTGTGCTACAAACTAACATGATTGTGATGACACTCATCTTGTAAATACAATCACATTCAACTCTGAGATACAATATACAGTTTGTACATGTGTGTGGGATGTATATGAGTGTGATGTGTGTTTTAATCAGAGAGAGAACAGAAGTGTCTGGAGAGGACGGAGCTCAGGGTCACAGCGGATCGATATCACACATCTCATTCATATCCTCATACTGCTGATGTTTCATACACATCCACAAAACCAATTCTGCTTTCATACGGCACGAGCTGTAAGCTGCCCGCAGGCCTCTCACAAGATGAATTTCTTCATCCTCTCTCTGCATTTATGACACACACACACGTCACCTGTCTACCAACATCCCACAGACAGAACCGTGGTATGATTCTTACATTAAATACAAGACTAAAAATAAGTTAATAATGTTACCTCGAGCACACACACTTGTGTAAACCCCTCAGTTTCTGAGAGGACTGTGTGTTTGTTTGCTCAGACAGAATGAAAGATCAGACAGGAGATTCTGTCATGTGTATTTTACTTCTTTCTGGTTTTTCGATCAGTTCTTAAGCCTGTAAGTCGTGTGTGGTCCTGGTAAACCCTACTGTGTGTGGTTCATACGCAGGGCCGGCCCGTGGCCTAGGGCGCAAAATGTCTCCTGCTTCATGACGCGATTATAATGAATGATCTTAACGCGTTAATTATGAATGTGTAACGGAGACCACACTCAAAAAAATTATTCATATGTTTAACTCAGTTTAATTGAGGGCAGGATTTCCATCCAAAAAATATGTGTAGCTTCTACTCATAAAAATATACTTGTTCAATGAAATGAAATTGAGTTGGTCCAACTCAATTTTGTTAAATAGACTTTACATGAAATTCAAAGATTCACATTATACAATATAAATGAGTTGGTTCAACTCAATTTTATCAAATAGAGTTAAAGTGAAATTTATTCATATGTTTAGAGTGATTTTTCTTAATTTCTAAATTAAAATAAAATATTGCAAAAGGGACAAATATGTTTTATATCAAATCTTGATATTTTATTTAAACTTAAAAAACATATATTCAACACAGTTCAACACCAGTACAATACAGGTAAACTGCACAATTATTATTTAAAACTTGTGACAGTAAAGTACACATTTGAACCTTTTTAAGCACATTTCTGGACATTTGCATGTGGAAAATTCATAAAACAGATTTAAAGTAACAATTAAACTGTTCAAGATGCAGGTAAACTGAACAATTATTTAAAACAGATAGTTTGTGGCAGCCCAATAACTACCTCAGATTAGAATTACAGTTCTAGAAATATCAGTATTGTATTACTTCATTCATTGTCCATAAACATTACTGTGTGTGTGTGTGTGTCCATGAGCCTGCAGTGACAAATGCTGCAGTAACAAATACCCGCTGGCCAATTTCAATGAGCACACTTTGCACTGCCACTTTTAAAATCCTAAAAGGAGAAAAAAAAAATTATTTAGATACTATATTTAATGAAATTACATAAAAAAGTATATGAGCAAATATAACTTACTTTTACTAGGAAGTTGCTGCTCACTTGGTGATTTTGATTATTCTGTAAAAGAGAATGTATATTAAGATTGGGAACAAGTAACGTCACTCATAAAAATATGCTTTTGTTTACAATTAACTGTCTCCTCCACATGCAGGATACCCCAGATTAAACCTATATTATTATTCTTATTAAACAGTAGGTGGACTTGAATCAATAAATACGCTCTATCTCACGTTGGCAAATCCGTTAATGGTCTCCTGTAACGTAAGCTTATCTGCTATTGATGTGGTAACATACAACGTTTTTTTTATGTATTAATGCGCTGTTTTTCCGTTATTGCCAAACAGATAAATGTATCTTTCAGCGTATGGTAAAGTCAGTTTGCACAAATGCACATTAAAGATGACTTCAGTTTGTGAGGTTAACTTACACAATGTGCCTGAAGCGTCAACTCTGAGGCTGACGAAAGTTGTTGTCTAACTGTCTAGTTTTAGAAAAATATCCACTGTATTTTGTTCATAACTGACAGATAACAAGTAAGCTCACGTTAGTTAGCACGATTGCAGTTAACCTCTAAATAGAAAGGCCCTCGACAACCCATACGTCGCACATTGCGTGAGTCTGAATTTAAGCGAAGGGAATGGACGTTTCGCATAACTTTCAACTCTGCATTACTACATTACGATATACACAACATTAAGCAGTAAAAAATAAATAAATAAAGAATACTCACCAAAAACGAATCCAACAGAAAGAGAGCCCGTCGTAACTCGCATGAATCTTTGCAGAGCCCACAGAAAAAAATGGCGGCTGAACGTGTTTACATGAGCTTGCCCAGCACATGCGCAAACGCCGCCCCGTTAATATTAATTAGATTAAATTGAGTTGATCTTATTTAAATAAATCTCATAGATGACACTATTAATAAATGTTATGTTAGTCTAAATAAATATAAATGCGTACTGCTCTTAATTAAATATTTTTAAATAAAGTGAACCTATTTTTAATGTGTCAGATCTAAGAAGGACTTGAATCATTTTTTTGAGTGCAGCTAGTGTGATCTGTGCAGGTAAACCTCACTGGCCGACTTCTAGATGTGCGGCTTACTTTAGTGCCTGTGGCCTCGTTGTTAGAGCGCCTGCTTCTTATGCCGGATGCATCGCCGGCTCGAAGTTCAAATCCCGCTTGAAGCAGCTTGCTTATAGATGCCTTTGTAGACAACGTCACAATTACGTCACTGACAGATGCGCGCGCAGACTGGTGGCAGAAAACTAGTGGAAACCAAGGAGCAATAAGTGAAACGGAGGAGACAGTTACTTCAAAAACGCGTTTTTGTGTTGTTGAATGTCAGAATAGGTATGCCAAAAATTCTGGCATTATTTTCTATGGAATGCTATGGTTTAATTTTCCATTAAACGAACAGGCTGGACTGACGAAATTATCAGGAATTCTCGTTTCTCGGTGTGCATTTTATTTCAGGTAATGTTAGTAAATAAAAATATTTTTTTATGTTCATGCTTGTGTCTGTTCTTATTGCCACATTCCTGCTATAGTTGTACCTATATACTCTTTAAATATTGTTTACTGCAGTACAAGTCAGCTGTGTACATAATAGTGTGACAAATTAACTTTAACAGTCAGAACAAAAGTTCACAAGGCTGTATTTGAAGTATTGAACATTTCTTTAATATTACATTTATTGACTTCATGTATTTAAAATCAACACAAATAAATGTTTCATGTTTTTTCTAACCATTTTGTTAAACAAACAAAACATTTAGAGTGGAAATGTAATAAATTCATATCTTCCATGTTCTTCCATGAGCACTTAACTGTTTAAAAAAATTAAATTTTTAAAAAAAAAAAACATTTCTACCTCTATTTTTCCTTTTCTAATGTTCTCTATATACTTGCTTATACTATCTTGACGTTGTATTTGAAACCTTGTATTACTATTACCTCTCGTGAATATTGCTTTACTTAGACGAATCGCTTGCTGTTTTCCTCAATTGTAAGTCGCTTTGGATAAAAGCGTCTGCCAAATGAATAAATGTAAATGTAAATATCAAGTTTATTGGACATTCTCTACTAGCCTATTAAGTGTTGAGTTTTTAAAAATGTAGATCAGGCAAAATCCATAGATGTAAGGAACTATATTGACTGTTTTTAAAACAACAAACTGTAGAGAAAACGTGCACATATCACTGTAAAAAATGTCAGTGAAATTAACAGGAAAATTCTGTAGTTTTCACTGAGAAAAACTGTTGTCAGAAGAATTCCGTATAAAATACGGAAAAACACTGTAAAACCTGTCAAAAATTATGTCGTTTTTACGGAAAAAAACCATCGCAAGTTGCAAAACCTGTCAGTGAAATTCTGTCGTTTTTTTTTAGGAAAAACACGTTGTAAAAGCTCAAATGAAATTTGTTTTTAACAATCAGTTTTTTCTCTAAAAACTCACCATTAAACAACTCCACAAACACTATTAACACATTCACTTATTACATCACTGTGACTTTATTTCTGTGGTTCATCTACAAAAGTTCTTATTGAGAATGAACACAAGTGAAGATGTTGATGGTTTTGTTGAGTCACCATTATGGTGTTCAGTGTTTGCTTTGTTGTGTTAGATATTCTTTAGCTGCTGTAACTGTGTGATGAAAACACATCTGTTACGGTGGAAAGAGCTAAGATCATGTTATTTGTCATAAGAGTTGTCATCTACTGGTTTATTCACTGTTTTTAAGTTATTTTATTATGCTCACTGATGTTATAAATGAGACTGTCAGAATAATATGCTATGGGACTTTACAACACATGATTTACAGAACTAAATGGACTAGCAGATATCAATAATAAACCTATTCATCTCATCAATGGCAACCACAAAAACGACCACATAAGATAAACGCAAGGCATTCTGGGTACCATCAAAGTAGAAAAACTCATTCATGTCTCCCAGGATGCATTGCTGCATGAAGCTTTTCATTTGATGGTCACCACTGTTAAGATTCATACACTGATTCTTGATGTCTGTGTTAAAAATCAAATACAGATTTTTCCAAACTGCTCAAAAACTTTTCTCAAATGATTGTTGCTGTTTCTCAAATTTAAGCTCATTTACAATGTTATTAAAACACTTCAAAACATTAAAAAAATGCTTTTAATTGAGTATTTACAACAATGAAAACCAGACTAAAGCTCCTGTTCTCATTTTCTATTGTGTTTATTTACTATGACGATTATGTTTTATAAAACATATCATAGCATAGCAACCAAAAGAAAACTTGTTTAACAAATTGCGGGTGAAAAGCCCAACTAAAGTAAACACTGATCACAATAACGGTGACTTTAAACAACATTCATTGATGTTATGCTTCAGTCTCTGTGAAGCAGAAGTTATGATCGTCTTCATTATTCTGACGTATTTCAAAGTTAAATTGAATATTTAATGAGGAAGAATAGTGGGTGTGGCTCATGTTTTCCTCTGTGAATTGATTGGATGAATAAAAACAGGATGTTCCCGTATTTTTACGGTAGTTTACTGGCAACCACGGCTGCCGGTATTTTTCTGTAAAAACTACGGATTTTTCTTTTCTAACCATTAAATGGTTTTTTAGTCACCGCTATGCTGAAGAGTGGAGTCTGTGTTTAAGTCAAAGTCAGGCAAAAAGTTTCTGATGTCATGCTGCATGTTGTTTTGTTTAACAGTGACTGTTGATTATTATAACGAAATAAAGAAATAAATGGAAATATGTGAAGGAAATTTAATATATTCACTTTTATGCATTAAGTGAATGTTTTAATTGTATGTAAAGATTTGCTCTCAATATAAAAGACTCAAATGAAATAAATTCAATCATAGCTTGAAGTTTTTGCCCTGAAGTACTTCATCACTGTTTACATGCTTTTCACGTATTTTTTACGGAATTTTACTGGCAACCACAGCTGACGGTATTTTTCCGTAAAAACTACGGAACATTTTTTACAGTGTAGGCTACTGTAAGATGAATATAAAGTTGCGGATTACAACATAGCTACATGAACTTCAACCATAGACCTGATCGTACGGTTCAGCAAACTTCACTTTTTTGCTACGGGTTAGCTTATCAATGTAAGACAACCAATTTAAATCGCTAGGTGTTAACTTGTCAATGTAAGACAGCGGTTTTTCTGCTGATAAACTACTAAAATAATTTGAAAAGGCATTTGAACCATCCACATTCCTATGTTGTCAGGCTGATTTTAGCGCCGACACTTGACGCTTTGTGCCACCAGTTAGGCTCCGCCCACAGAAACGCGTCACATTGTTTACAAACACAAAAGGCGTCTATTTAGAAGCATTTTACTGGTAACATGCTGTTTTTGACTGCTTTCAACTAAGTAAAGTGCAAAATTTGTTTACTGGCACTGTGGTACGCCCGTGCCATTTATTTAAGAAAATCCAAAACAAAACAATACAATTTTATTTTTCTCCCTACAGCATTTGCGCAGAGGTTGACAAAATGTTTAAAAAAAACTCATTCTCATGAACTTTTATCTAAATAATAATACTAATCAAAGATTTGTTTTGAGCTCTAATTTTCAAATACAGTATTATTGAGAAAACAATCTGGTTTATTTTGTTTTCAAATGAGTAGGTAATTAAACATTTTATTTTATTACAAACATTTTTAGTTGTTATGTTATATTAAAATAAATATGAATTTTGCTTTTAAAAAAGTTCATTTTCAGATCATTTTATTTAATAATGTATTTATTTTGTATATGGGGTGCAATCTAAAATCTTGCCTAAAGCACCAACAGAAGCTGAGCCGGCCCTGACCATATGTCTCTCAAAGTTTTTGGTTATAAGGTTATAAATCAAACTAAATGATGTTTATTTGAAAATGTAAAAATGCAGCCAGGTTTGTGTGTTGGATAGGTTAAAACTGTGTGTGTGTGTGTGTGTGTAAGCTCAAAAGCATGACATTCCATCACACAAGTGTATTAATGACAGAGATCAGCGATTGTGCTTGTGTGGATCTGTGATGTGTGTGTGGTGTCAGAGATCTTCTGTTGGGCTTTTGCTCTGTACTCATGGGTTTGACTCTTGTCTCTTGATAATTTCATTTGTTGTTTGTGGGATCATCCAAACACACATGTTCTGTGGTTCTGTGGTTTTTTATTATATTGTTTCTGATAGAGGGTCAAGAAAATTCATGTGTTTGACGTGTTGACACGTTTTCATTGTGATGAGATGCTTAAGTATGGAGCGATTTTAGTCTCATTAATAATTCACGGGTAAAACAAGATGCACACATGCGTAAACGGTTTCAAATGCATAAAACCTCATTTACGTGCACAAAGTTTTTATATACATTTACAAAAAGCAATTCACGTGCGTAAAATAAAATTATATTTTCACAAATATACAACTGTGCACTAAAATTTCGAAAGTTTAAAATGTACACGTTTATCATGTAATGTGAATGTGCAAATCATCACTTACGAGTGAATCACCTAAGATGTGTGTGTGTCTGTGTGTGTGTGTGTGTGTGTGTGTGTGTTTTTTTTAGACTCTCCTGGCAGCGCAACCCCTCCCACGTGGGTTGTCGTACTCTTTAGCCAATCAGATTCAAGCTTACCATTCAACCAATCACAACCCACTGAGGGCGCAGGACTCACGGCACTGCACACCTTTTGTGCAGTTTGTTTGGCTCAAATAGAACGGAAATGATGCATCACCTCCACCGCATTGTCATTGCATTATTATCACTCTTGTTAGTAAATCTGACAGGTACACAAACAGTCGTTTCAACCAGAAAGCATAATTATTTATTTTAAACGATAATTGAAAGGATCATAGAAAAGCCTATTTTACTTTGTAAAGTCTGTTTCTCAGCCGGTAAAGCCGACAGTGGAGAAGACGCGCTGCTCTTTGGTTTCCCGGTAACAATAGCCGAACAAGAATATCTGTTTTTATAATTTATAATGTTGATAATAAAAAAAAAAGAACAGGCTTGATTCCTCCATGCCGACTGTATGAGTTAACATCCTTAAAAATGCCCCGCAACAAAGACGGATCCATTCACGTTTATTAGCCTATGATTCGCAAGAGCGAAATTTTGATTTTGACATTGGTGGGGACATAAATAAAATTGGTCTGCAGAGCCGCAAAAGTTTAATGCAGTTTACTTAACTTATTTAAACAATATAATATTTTAACAATATTTTAAATTGTGTAACATTAATAAGGTTAAATATAAAAAGAACAAGTCAAAAACAAATATACAACAGGTCCATTTTAATTTGTTAAACTTTTTACTTTTTGTGATGCCAATGAAAATTCTGTCAGGGTAAATAAAAAATGAACCAGCAGATTTCCTCCAACACATTATACTTATTTAACAGCCAGAACACATGGAATTCTACATTAGTGAGAGAAGTCAATGCGACGTAGGTTAGAGAAGTCAAAAGTCTCTAACCTAGGTGGCTTTATAATTTGCTTTGACTTCTGTCGCTAATGTAGAATTCCATTCTCATTGCAGAGAACGAGATTTAACCATTTGTGTTCCACAAACAGCGGTTGTAAAAGATGTTTAACTTCAATTAAATAATTTCTGAAAAAATAAATGTTTAATAAAATATGTCATGATTGGCAAGGACAGAACCCAGGCAGCAGGTGGCGACAAAAAGGATTTTAATAAATAAAGGACACAAAAAACAGGAAACAAAAACCCACAATGGGGATAAAAACTAAACTAAAATGACAGGAACAAAACACACTAGAAAAACTGTAGTACAAAAAAACCCCACGAGGGGGCAAAACAGAAAACCAAAACTAGAACGATCTTTTACCGGGAAACAGCAAGGGCAAAACACACGAGACATGAGACACACTGAACTCACAAAAATGCACCGACACGAGACAGCGAACACAAGGGCTTTAAATAGGGGAACAAACAAGGGATAATGACACAGGGTGCAGGTGTGAATCATCAGAAACATTAACAGGGAAAATTACCGGAGAACGAGGGGGCGGGGCTTAGACGCGCGACATGAAAACACGCGGCGAAGGCGATCGGAGCCGCGTGTCTCCCCACAGAACGTAAACACAAAGACAAGATACTGACGCAATCCTGCCCACTAGATCATGAAAACAAGACATAAACAAGGAGGGCAGGATCGCGGAAGTATCCGGGGGGCGTGGTCATGACGCAAGACCGGAGAGCGCGTGACACGGGCGCACCACGCCCAGGCCACGCGCTTCCACGAGTAACAAACACGGAGACATGGCACTGTCATGGCCCTGCCCACAAGGCTCTAGGAATCTACAAGACAGATCGGGCAGAACCATGACAAAAATAGGTAAAAACACAAGACACAGATGGACATCAGTGGTTATATATAAATGTAGATTAATTGTTTGGTTGAAATTATTGGAAGGGACAAATTAGTGTTCCCTGGACACGTCCCTACCCAAATCAACGCCTTATCTGAGGAAGATATTTACAAATTCTATTGATCACCACCAAACGTTGTTCACTTTGTCGTTTAATTGTCAGTGCCTGTCTAGCTCTAGGTTGTATCAATAAATACGATCAATAAATCGCTTTAAAACTAAAAACATTCGTGATAACGTGCGGTGGAGGTGATGCGCAATTTCCGTTGTATTGGAGCCAAACTGCATAAAAGGTGCGCAGTGCCGTTTTCCGTGAGTCCTGCGCCCTCAGCGGGTTGTGATTGGTTGAATGGTAAGCTTGAATCTGATTGGCTAAAGAGTACGACAACCCACGTGGGAGGGGTGGCGCTGCCAGGAGAGTCTCAAAAAAAAACATTTTAAACTTTGGAAATTTTAGTGCACAGTTGTATGTTTGTGAAAATATAATTTTATTTTATGCACGTGAATTGCTTTTTGTACATGTATATAAATACTTTGTGCGTGTAAATGAGGTTTTATGCATGTGAAACCGTTTACGCATGTGTGCATCTTGTTTTACGCGTAACTATTAATGAGACTAAAATCGCTCCATACTTAAGAGCACTTAAAGATGAACATTTCTTTAATAAAGGATCATTTGATATTGGATGTGTTTTTATTTATTTCCAGTCTCTACACACATGCACACAATTTGTCCTTCTCTGAGAACACACAAACCCTTTCCTCTCATGCTCAATGTCTTACACAAAATTCTTGAATATTTTGAAAGATTAATTCTAAAAAAATCAACACTATCTATCTAGTTCCTTCTCACTGAAGAGGACTTCATGAACTCGTGTAATACAGTAACGTCAGGATGTTTTGAAGTTTGCTGTTGATGATTCAGCTGATGCAACATAAAAACATGAAAACCTCATGTTGTGAACATCAGATGAACCCACTGAACAGAGAAGTGAGATGTTCAACATTCATTTTTTCACCATCCTCACATCAGCATCATTCTCAACATCGGCTGAAATCTTTCATTCTTCCCATTCATTTCATTTCTGATGAAACCGATTCTGATGGAGTTTTATAAGAGTAAAGACCGAAGCAAACATTACACACCCACCTGTCAAACACAAGGACATAAATCCATCACATCCAGATACAAGCACTTCATATATCTCCAGTCACACAAACACAGACTCCAGCAATAAAATATTACTTTAAATTGACCTGACCAGTCCGGCCCTGCCATACCCAAATGACGCCCCTGACGAAATGTCTATACATTTGGCCTGTTATACATTAGAACTGTGCCCAACAGTTCAATTTATTCAGCACAATCTCATAATTCTGACATGTTGTGTTGAAGTAAAATATAAACATTTTTGGACACTTCTACTCTTGTAAACACTAGTTTGGATGAAGAACCATCATTTGGTTGATGTGTAATATTCTGAACCGTCTCATAGGCGTTGATCCTGTGGGTGCTTATGGAGGCTCGAGCACCCATGGAATTTCATATGATAATGTACTTCATGTTCCACTTTGTGCGGCGATCCGCATATCTATCGACGAATGACGTCAAAGCACCGCAAGAATGATTCATAAGCCTATGAAACAGTCTTATCTCGAACAGCTCTTGTGTTATTTTGATGTCTAAAGCGGTTTGATCTCAAATCACTCTCACATAACGTTGACTGCCAATCGGTCTGCGCAGCGCATGTTAGCGGTAAATTTCTTAAAAACTTGCTCGCATTAAGGCCCTTCAACATCCCACAGGAATCAGCTGAAGAGCAGGTAACGTTAACGTTAAGCCCATTTGTTATGGCACGTCAGATCTTGTTATTGTGTTATGATGTTAATGGTGGACAGGTTGAACACTTTCATATGTTTTTTGACGATGTTGTTTCATTTCATTGAAAGTCGATTAAAGTTCATGTCTATGTAACTTATTTATTATTTAAGCAGACGTGCATAATGTTCCAATGTGGGACGTTCTTTCTCCACAGCTTTGCTATACAGTATTGTTATAGGCATTGCTATGTTTTTGTGTCTTCTATGCATGTTTTCCTACGGATTGAGTTTCATGGTTGCAAATAGAAAAGTAGGCATATACCTCTAGAAAATAAAAGTGCGCGAGTTTTGAAAGTATGAACAGGTGATGGCAGCTCGGCATGGCGTGAGTGGGGGGTTATTATGTGGAGGTTAGAGTACCCACCGTCAGAAACATAAATCGCCTATGAACCGCCTATAACTCTATTCTGCATTGTTTATTAGTAATAATTTCATTCTCAGTCGAAATAAACTAAACTAACAGTCATAAAATAAATCATAAAAACAATCATAAAACATACACAAGAACTGCTCCATAAAGAAATATCCTGAAGCTGTCCACAATATCTCACTGCAATAAAACTGAGTGTTTGCTTTAGAACTTGCTATTATTTGATGGCTTTATGATAGGACAGATCAACAGACTCCCCCTGAGGCTCATCACAACATCCTCATTCCCACAGACCAGACCGGAAAACACACACACACACACACACACACACACACACACACACACACACACACACACACACACACACACACACACACACACACACACACACACACACACACACACACAAAGGGCACAAACTGTCTAGACGTGTGTGTGTGTGTTTGTGGACAATCAGGTCAAGAATTCCTGCAAGTAAAGCAATACACACACACACACACATAAACAAACCCACATCCAGCTGTAGGTAGACACACACACACACACACACACACACACACAGTCAAATAAATGAACAAAAGATGTAATTTGCCTTCACCGTGGAGCAGCAATACTCATATATTTCTCTCTCCTTCTTCGGGATGGTGTACTGTCTGATTATTTTTAGTTGTGTTCTGATAATGATATCACATCACATAGTTCTCTGTACATTCACTCGAGCAGTACACCAGTGTTTAGGGGTCAATGACGTGACGCTCATTTTTTTGTGTCCCTAAGGTTTAATCACATTTAAAAGTGTTTAAATTTCAAAATAAATTTGCAGATTACTTGCATACATTCTCTTTTCTGAGGACAAGTTGTAAATTTTCTGGTTTTAAATCATTTTGAGAGAATATTTGGGGAATGATTGCAAAAATGTCTATGAGGTGTAACCGTAAAAACTTGATACAAACAATTCATCTTGTTTAAAAAAGGTGAAATTCTTATTTAAACACCATTTCAGCTAGCTGGGCATAATCTTACATTAATCCTATTTAATAGTAAGTAAAAGTAACAAAACATTGTTATGAACATTGTTCTGAATATTAGAATTAATTTGGGGAATCAGGTGAAATTCAGGAAGTGTCAGGGTGGTGTAACCAGCATTTAAGGAGCAATTATGTTAATATTGTGCAAGAAGACATACAAGAGGAAATGAAACCACAGAGAAGAACCTCTGGTGACTCTAACTGCTGAGTGCAAATGTTAGGAACTCTTTTTAAATGTAAAATAATTTGACATTTTTATGGTGTGGTCAGGTATTCTTAGGTATGCATGTCAAATGGTATGACCCCAGATATACATTGATAATTTACCATTATTACCAAAAAATTTCATTTGAAATCTTCCCATCAAGGTCATATGTGATTAGATTGGTGTCAATGTATGCCTGTCAAATTTTAAACGGAAATGTCAAATAGTGTGACTGGTTACACCCTTTGACTTCTATCACAAATCTTTTTGTTAGGGGACCATTTAGTCAAATATCACAAGATTATGATGCTAATTAAACATGTTAAATAAACTAAACTATTTGGAACTATTTTTAAGTGTTTAATGTTATATTGTTTTGAGAAAGTGGTGCTTTCTCCACAACTGTAGTGTTTAGGATAAAATAATTATGTTGCACAACATTGTGTTTTTAAAAAGTTCAACATACATTTAGTGATTATAGAAATGTTTACCAAAGGTTACAATTCATCACTTTGGAGTTATAAGGTTCTATGCATTCTGAGCAGTTCTGAAATATTGAGCTCCAAAGTTTTTGCATTCCATTTGACTTCGTATTCTATAACTCCCCAAATGTACAGAACATGAAGAAAAACATCACATAGTGTAAATAAGTTGTCACAGAATAAAAATAAGAATATAACTGAAATTTGACAAAAATATCAGTTAGAGCCTTATACACTGTATTGGCAAAAGTATTGGGTCACTCTATCTAATAAACAGGTTTGATTAGATGATTAGATTAGATGATTAGATTAGATTCAACTTTATTGTCATTACACATGTACAAGTACAAGGCAACGAAATGCAGTTTGGGTCTAACCAGAAGTGCAATAGCAGCAAGTGCAGGATATACATTGGTTGCATAAGTTACATAAATAAATATACAGAAGTAATTTACAGATGGAAATGTACTATGACCATGATTTACAGATGTCTCTTACTATAAACAGAAATTTACAGATGGATATATACTATGATCATGATATACAGATGGCTATTACTATAAACAGAAATTAACAGATGGATATATACTATGCACATAATATACAGATGTCTATTGCTATAGACAGAGATTTACAGATGACTGATGACTTTAGTATAAATCTTAATGCTGCAGCATATCATGATATTCTATGAAACTGTGTGCTTCTAGTTTAATAGCAACAGTTTGGGAAGAGAAGAGCCCTTTTCTATCCCATCATGACAATGTCTCTGTGTATGAGACAAGATTCAGAAAGAAATCATTGATTCAGTCAGTGTGGAAGAACTTGACTGGTCTGCATAAAACCAAGTCCTGAACCCAGCAGAACACATGTGGTGTGACTTTAAATGCAGACATTGAGCAAAGAACTCATCACCAAACACCAATGACTTGTGTACAGGAGTCGTCATTTTGGGACAGAATAAAGGTTCTTCCAAAACTGCTGCAACAGAGATGGAAACAAAATTCCTTACAATGCCATTTGTAAAACTGTTTCAAAAGCCCCTTTATTCTGTCCCAAAATGACGACTCCTGTACACAAGTCATTGGTGTTTGGTGATGAGTTCTTTGCTCAAAGTCTGCATTTAAAATGACACCAAAAGTGTTCAGCTGGGTTCAGGACTTGGTTTTATGCAGACCAGTCAAGTTCTTCCAGACTGACTTTTTTTCCCTGGCCTCATCTACCTGACCTCCTGTTCTACTACAGGTGTGTACTACAGAACTTGCGTCACTCAAAACTCACAACTGAGGAGTGGAAGCAGTTCAGTAACACACACTTTTGAACATATGATTTTACCCTGAGTTGTTGTTGGCAGATTTTTTTCAGCACACAAATAAAACCACATCAGCTGAAATTGTTGCCTGTCATGTTTAATTTTCAGTGTTAATTTATTCAATACACACTGGCCTTTGGCTGTAGAAACAACATGGTCAGGTGGTGTAACCGGTTTGTGTAAGATGGTGTAACCAGTTTTTAAACCAAAATATATTTATATAAAGGATCATTGATGTGGAATAAAATAAAGTCATCTACTTTAGTATATTAATATGGGTTTTAGCCATTTTTACATAATTTACGTAAACATGATTATTTAAAAAACAAGGGTATTTTTAGTATATGTCCCAATAAATGTGGCAAAAATGCATAAAAATTTATATTTAGAGATCATTTAAATAAAATCTACTTGTGTGAGCTATTTCAAAATAAATTATTTGTTTTTATTAGTATCTTTACATTCCATCTAGGTGGATAAAATAGTTAATATTTCTCATGTTTTGGCAGTTACACCACATGACGTTTTAAGGGTGTTTTCACACATGGTCCTTTTCAGGGGTCTGAGCACGGTTCGCTAGGTTTTTGGCCCATATGTGAACACAGCAAACGATCTCAGACCCCTTTAAAGCGAACCGAACTGAGACCATCTCAGGAGGTGGTCTGGGTACGGTTCGCTTTCATTTTATGGTACGGTTCGCTAAAAACACGCAGTCTGAACACAAACCGCCCTGGGCTCGCTTGGTTTTACTGTTCGCCTTTTTCATTCTTTTTGGTCGTAACAAGACTCCGTACGTACAAGACGCGCTATCAAACATGGCTGCGGCTGCCGCTGGAAGAGGAGTGCTATGGTCAGACGAGGAGTGTTTGCTATTTCTATCTTTGATTTTTAAAAACATTTCATACAGTACAACTAACACATGTTTAAGGTCAGCCATCTTGCACCATATTGCTGTACCCACAATGCACAGCACTGCAAGAGGACTTGGTCCCGAAAAAGCAACAACAGTATGAACACAGAAAGGTCTGAGACCCCATTAGTGCTGAAGTGGACCAGAAAAGACCTGGGTTCTTTTTGGGGGATAAGTACAGTGTGAACGTAAAGAGAACTCGGCCCTTTTTCATTTGGTCCTCCTCTTGGTCCACTTTAAGGGGTCTGGGTTCGGTTCTTTTAAAGAGGACCCAAGTGTGAAAACACCCTGAGGTACCTTCAGTCCTAACTTTCATTAAAAATGCTACAAATGTTATTTTTAATTACACAAAATCAACATAAACACACAAAGGACATTTTAAAATACCTAAAGCATGAATTTAAAACCATTTTTTCAAAGATTTTTGATTTTCTTGCCAACCCTGTTTTGTCATCTTGCGGAATATGTTTATATGTGTGTGTGTGTGTGTGTGATGGCTCTTGGCTGTGATTTATCATCTCAATCTCTCGTGTGTTTTATTACAGTCAGCAGCTGATGATCAGAATGAACTGTAAATGATGGCAGTAAATGTCTGAGGTGATCATTCACATCTAACTGTTATCATTACTGCTGACTCTTTCATCCCACCTCTGTGTGTGTGCGTTTCTGTAGGAAAAGTGATTTTATTTTGATGAGTTACTGAATTGAGTATATTTATACTACATGATGCACTACCATAAACATTATTACTTACAGGTTCTTTTTAAATGGTTGTCATTTTTTATTTTCTCTGAGAGTTCTGTGACAGCCTGATATAAAAATGAATTTGTTTCATGTGTTTTCAGACTTAACTCTTAAATGTGTGTGTCCAACATTTGTGTTGCGAGTCTCTTGCTCTCTTCATGTCAAATGTTAATGACAATAATTGTTGTCCTGTTGATCACAGATCATTGAACAGTAATTTAATGATTTGCTGAAGGCCAAAGAACAATTTCAACCATTTTAGAAGGAAGTGAACACACACTTAGGCCCAATCCCAATTGTACCGTCCTGATTCTCTTTTGGTTGGAGGGGTAGGAGTTAAGGGTAAGGTCATATAGCCCTTCAAACAAAGATTTTTCGGGACCTCACTTCAAACAAAGGGGTTTGAAATTTTCCAATATGCAAGTATAATGTAAGCCTTTATTTTGCCATTAATAAGGATTTAAAGTATAAATAATCATTTGGTTTATGTTAACTTTAATGTTGTGTTCAGTCTCTTGTCTCTGAATGCTCTGAATAACCCGGTCTGTGCGGGATCGTGTTCGGTAGGTCTCTCTTTCTGTCGGGGGAATCATGAACGGAGGGGTGTGTGGTGCGCTGCTTTTGGCGAAAAAGTTCAGGGTCACTTTAGGCTGTAATCCACGAAACTGATATGACTACAGCTGAAGGCGGCATCTTGGTAGTTGGTGATAAACATCCCTGCACCTACTTTGCTACTTTGTACAGCTAGCAGTGAGGTATAATGATGTATGATGGTGTAGTAGTGTTGTTCCATTTCTTAGGGGAATGTTTTTAGCCCATCTCCTTGTCACTCTGTTTCAACAGGGCAAGGGGTGAGGGGTGGACAAAAGGGTGTAAAATTGGGCCTTGATGTTTATCATGCTTTCTCAAATACATTCTGTCATCTGTGATGAAAGATGTTGTAGTTCTCACATCTACCAGCACAGACTAATACTGTAGTGTTGCATTAACCCAGAGGAAAAACATTGAAGTTGAGTTCTTACATGTTCACATGAATTTTAACAGACGCTGTGACTTTCTGATTTATTATCACTAGTGAAGTTTCTGACACTGTTTGCCATCAGCCAGTCAGTAGTAAATCGTATAAATCTTTATATAAAGGTTTACGTGTAACATGTAGATGTGCTAACAGACTCATGTTGTTTATAGTTTTGAACACAAACACATTCTGCTGAGACACTGTCACATTCAGCATCAGTATTTTTTCACTTCACTTACTGTTTCAATCTCTCATTGGAAATTTACAACACATTCAACATGGTTTGAACTTTTATAAGATGGCTGGTGTGCATGTGTTACAGCTCGACGTGTCGTTCTCTAGTGTTCTGTGAGTCACGGTAAAGGTTTGTTTGAGTTGTTGGATTGTGACAGCACATGAACATTGTTGTTGTGTCATTTCAGTGCTGATTTTCTCTTAATGTTCTCCATATGGCACATCTGGAAGAGAGTGGCTGATGTTATCGACTTGACGGGTAAAGCTCTGTAGAAAATGAACAAGTTTGTCTGTATGTTTGTTGGTCAGATACTGTAAATTAGCATTTAAGTCTTTATTTTAAAAATTTGGAAAAGAAAGAGTTTGATGTAATATACAGACATACACTAACTCTATATTAAAACTATGCGGTGAAAATGGAACGTTATGTTATGACAACACAACCACAAGATCTTTAACATTGGGCAAGTATGCAGAAAGTAAAATACTGATGACAAGTAAATAAGGTTCGTGTGTGTGTGTGTGAGAATACTTTTGATTTATTGTGTTTACAGAGACACACACCCACATACACATGTTTCTTCAATCTGAAGATCCTCAGGCCTGTAGGACTCCTGTATTTTGTGCCTGGAATGTGTATCTTGCAGCACGCACACACATACACTGTAATAGGCCCTTGTGAGAAAAGTAGAACGGTGGTGAGCACAGATCGGACAGACTGTTCTTTTCAAACCCACCCCTCCTGTAAGAAAACAACACATGTCCATCTGTTGGATCCATTAGAGTCGGACTGACCTGCAGAACATTTCCTTCTCTCTGTCGTCTCTAGAGTCTGAACCGCGTGTCTGAGAGGTGAATCACATCGAGTCTGTTCGCTCTTTCAATACCTTAGCGTCCCACTTACATCAATACACCTTCAGCTCTGACCGACAGCCAAAGAAAGAATTTCTACAACCAATGCCTCATCCTTTTCTCTTCCTACATGACAGCAGGATTGACTGAAACAATATTTAATATTCTGTTGCAGTCATACCTACACGATCTTTAGACTGTTTCCAAAACAAAATATAAGAAGAGAAGTTTAGAGTCCTGTGAGAGAAAGCAGAAATGAGTGGTAATGCGTCTTTCACAGCGCCTATAGATGTACATTCAGTATTTCACAGCACCGGCACTGCAGCAGACTCATTTCTGTTTGCTGTGAATGAAAGTAAAAGCAGGTATAACACACTGTCGACACGCTGCGGGTGTAAATAAGGGTTTGCCCTGACAAACCTCACACTGAATATAAGGCAAGAGAGCACTTAATGCCCATACATCACACTGGCCGAGCAATTTTCTTTTTCTGTGAAATAAATGCTAGCGCAGAGAGAACGGCCTGTTACACTATAAAATATGATCAATCTCACGACTCGGCTGGAAATGTCTCTCAGTAATGTGCTATTACACCTCGTCCGCTGTTTATTCCACCGCAACGGAAAACAGAAAGCACGTCAGAATAAACACACCACACACACACACGTGAAATTTCTATCCAAATATCACAACACAAACAAAAGTCTTACAAAAATATCCTCTTAGTTTTTGTTTGATTGTTTAAAATCTTAAGAAAAACTAAATCATTTCAATTACGACTTATCAACCTATAGGCATATTGACAAGTTTATTAAAGAACTCCAATACTGGACTACACCTCTGTGTGCTTGGAAAACTCTGGCAAACATATCTACTGTACTGTATCAGGAAAGAAGAGCTGAAGCCCACATGTGTTCTGAACAATAAGAAAATCCATTTAGCCCAACTCAGAGAGACTGAGAGAGAGAGAAATGAAGAACCGTCTGAAACACGCACGCACACGCACGCACGCACGCACGCACGCACGCACACACACGCACTGCATTAAATGCTTCTCAAAGCCATCTGACACTTCTGAAACACAAAACATAAACAACAGATATATTGAAAAGGTTTAGAGTTTGGCAAACAGTCTCAACTGATACCACAGCAAAATCTCAAAACCTCTAGTGTCAACTTTACACTCATGATTTCTGAACTGTAACCCACTCATCTGATCTGCATTCAATGCTGTGTGTATAACCTAGAAACACAAACTACCATATTAACAAATTCCTTAAAAAACTCAAAATGGACATTAGGCAATGACACTTCTGTCATCACAAGCCTGAACATATACAGCTGTGGACAAAGAATAAGAGACCATTTTAAACACCATTTCAGTTTTTCTGAATTTACTATTTATAGGTATTTTAGGTGTTTAAATTTTTATTCTGTGAACTGCCGACCCGGCAGTACGGGTCGGCAGTAACACATCCAGCACTATCACACTGAACACGGGAGCCCCCCAAGGATGTGTACTTAGCCCCCTCTACACCCTGCTGACCCACGACTGCTCACCATCACATGACTCCAACCTCTTCATCAAGTTTGCGGACGACACAACTGTGGTGGGTCTCATCAGCAACAGAGATGAGACAAACTACAGGAGTGAGGTGAGCCACTTGGCCAGGTGGTGCAGTGACAACAATCTCTCTCTGAACGTGGAGAAGACGAAGGAGATTGTTGTCGACTTCAGGAGAGCGCACACTCAGCATGCTCCTCTGACTGTCAACGGTGCGACTGTAGAGAGAGTGAGCAGCACCAAGTTCCTGGGTGTGCACATCACTGATGACCTCTCCTGGACTAACAACACTGCAGCACTGGCGAAGAAAGCACAACAGCGTCTCTACTTTCTCCGCAAACTGAGAAGAGCCAGAGCCCCAACCCCCATCATGTGCACCTTCTACAGAGGCACCATCGAGAGCATCCTGACCAGCTGCATCACTGTGTGGTATGGCGCCTGCAACGCATCGTGCCGCAAGGCTCTCCAACGCATAGTGAGAGCAGCTGAGAAGATCGTTGGTGTCTCTCTCCCCTCCCTCCAGGACATTTTTGGTACCCGTCTCACCCGCAAAGCCCTCTGCATTGCAGGTGATCCCACCCACCCATCACACAGCTTCTTCAGTCTGCTGCCATCAGGGAGGAGGCTTCGGAGTCTCCAGGCCAGGACCAGCAGACTGAAGGAGAGCTTCATACACCAGGCAGTCAGGAAGCTAAACTCCCTTCCGACCCTCCCCCCCCTCCCCTCCCTTGCCACACGCATCTCTGAACCCTGAACCCATCCATCCCTTCCCACATCATACTCTGTCCCGCACTTGTCACTTGTCACTTTATGGAACATTGGACTGCTCAACCCCTTTTCATTATTGGTCTGAGCCTCCTCAACTAACTAACTACCTCTAAGTCAGTTAAAACAAGCCTGCTCTACTGACACTTTAATACAGACCGATAAGTTTTGCACTACATTACATTTGCACTGTTGATATTTTCATCTACACTGTTGTTTATTTCATCTGCACCATTTGACTTGATTATTTCATCTGCACTACTGTTTATTTCATCTGCACTGTTGTTTATTTCATCTACGCTGCTGTTTATTTAATCTGCACTGCTGTTTATCTCATCTGCACTGTTGATTATTTCTTTGGTCTGCACAATTATTTCGGTTACATATCCCTTGCTTGTAAAGTTGTTTTGTGTACATATATAGATTTTGTATTTATTTGTAATTTGATATATTTTTTTTGATATATGTTATTCTATGTTATCTGTATGCACCTATAGGGTCTGAGAGTAACGCAATTTCAATCCTCCACTTGTATGTACTGTACATGTGGCAGAATTGACAATAAAGCTGACTTTGACTTTGACTACTAACAATATTTCTCCTAACTAAATATTCTATTTGAAAAATGACAACTGGAACAGGTGACAATAACAGAAAAGATGCTCTGTTTTTTTCAGACCTCAAATTGTCATGGGTGTGGTGGGAGGACCCAGATGCAGGCGGTGACCCACGATGGGGAGAACAGAAGACAAATAACTAGAACTAAAATCACAAAACAAAAGTGCAAAACATAAACGACCCACAAGGGGGCAAAACAGGGATCAAAACTTGAGACAACGTCAAACTACAACTCTCACAAGGCAGGACTACAGCAACATCAAAACTCTAAGATGTCAAGGACAGGCGAATCAAAACGAACGAGCACAGGACAATGAACACAAGGGCTTTAAATAGGGACACTAACAAGGGATAATGACACAGGCACCCTGCACAACCTGCACCAGGTGTGAGTCATGAAACACAGATGGATTGACTACGGAAGAACAAGGGGCGGAGCTAAGACGCGCGACATGAAAACACGCGGCAAAAGGCGGAAGCGCCCGAGCCGCGTGTCTCCCCACAGAACGTAAAAACAAAGACAAGATACTGACGCAATCCTGCCCACTAGATCATGAAAACAGGACATAAACAAGGAGGGCAGGGTTGCGGAACGAGTAACAAACACGGAGTGTTTAACATGGCCCACAAGGCTCTAGGAGATCGCTAGACAGGAAGGGCAGGACCATGACACAAATACTGCAAAGAAAGTTCATATTCACTTTTAAGCAATACAACAGTGATATTTGTACATGTTTTTGGAAATGTTTGAAAATTATTTGTTCATGTGATAACCTTCATTTTTATCACAGTTTTCATGTGTTTTGCCATTCTGACATTCTTTCACATTGTTGTCGTTGACTTTGACACTCCTGAGGTTTGATTTTGTTAAAATTCAACAGATACTGAACTGGAATGACCATAATACATCTAGAAAAAATGATTACATTTAGAATTCCTGTGGCTGTATACATTTAAAAACAAACATTAAGGTGGGTTGTGCTGGTCTGCAGACTACTTGAGCTGATGTTTAACTGGTGCCCAGTGAAAACCCATGACACAGATATGATGATTCATGTTTTTATAGTTCTTTAAGAAATCCCACACTTTCAGTATGAGTCTTTAGTACGGATCCTGTAGCGACGTCTCTCTGATGTGGAAATGAGGTATGAACCTTAAATAAGGTATAGACCATTTAAAACCATTTGTATTACTTAGACGAATCGCTTGCTGTTTTCCTCAATTGTAAGTCGCTTTGGATAAAAGCGTCTGCCAAATGAATAAATGTAAATGTAAATGTAAAACATTAACTTCCTGTGAATCCATATTTTATCCATTAATTTTATTTATGAATTGCTCTGTCATACGTCTCACATGCAGCGGCCAATAATGCAATATGGCTGGAGTAGGAGTGTGATGTTTCTCTATATCAGCACGGCTGTGATTAGGTCAGAGGCACGAGTACAGGAAACAATCACAGCCGTGCTGATGTAGAGAAACATCACACGACTACAAGTGCGATATTGCATTTATACAACAGTTCGACGGCACAAGTGTGAAGATAAATCAGAAACAACATCAGTGTGTCTTTAAAACCCTTCAGTTTTGTTTATGTTTGTTGACAGATATTGCTTTAAGTCAAATGGCCATAATCTAAGTAATAACAAGGATAAAAGAGTTCACTCATATCACACATCCTGCTGCTCATTACCGGTTAAACTGAATGTGTTTTTCCATCCCAATGTACATTGTTGTTGTTTTTCTAACACGCGCTAGACGGTAATGTATGATTGTTGCGATTGCGTCTTTTGCCGCGTCTCACGCATGACAAGCGTTCTAAGCAGCGCTCAAGTTAAAATCAGTTCAACATTCCCCGTGTCTCGTGTTTCTAACAGAAACATGTTCTGTGTGACTGTGAACGAGCCCAAGAGTGCAGTGGACACAAGTGATGATTTCGTCACATACACATTTAAGTTAGCTAACTGATAATTTGTCAGGTTTTCCAAGAGTGCAGTGGACACAAGTGATGATTTCATTTTTCGATTTTATCATGCTGGTGGAATGGCAAGCTGCTTGCTGCAAGAGGCAGCGTCACATGTTTCACAGCAACGCTTAGCTGCTCGCAGATGCACCTGAATATAAATCGGCCTAATGTGCAGCACAATCAGCAGATGCCGATTAATTTAAATCTATCGGTCGACCTCTAATGTGTAATGTGGTGGACTGGACACCAATAGGGTTATATCATGAGAGTTATCTTTAGAGTTTATTGTTCTTCTTGATGTGAAGGGGTCAGAAAAATACAGAATGAGCCTAAATCAACAATATCTATATTCTGAGAAGAGTAACACAAGACAAAATGAATGTCGATGAGAGAGATCAAAGTGAAAATCAAAGAGACCTCCTGAAGATTGCATCGAGGCACCTATGAAAACATTCCTATCCAGTCGGAGGAATTCACTCTTCTGCACATGGTTTTAATGTGGCCCCTGCATGAGGCAGAGGTCAAAGGTCACAACATTTGGTTTCATTTGGTCTGTTTTAAAGCTCATTTTGTCACATGACAGCTCTTTATATATTATCATCATCATCACAGCTCTTTCCCAATCAGACACATGACACACGAGATCTACATGTCCAGCTTTAAGAGCTGGTATGACTTCAGAAGATTTAAAGCAGCACCATGGAACATCGGTCCACGGTTACCCCCATGTGTAATCATCTGTTTGTTACTAAACACACTCACGACCAGGCGTTTTGTTTTGTGTAGTATGTGCAAAAACAACAAACAATTTGCTATGAAAAACGCTGAGCATGGTAACTATACATACCATGCGATAACAATAGCCCACTCATAGCATTAGCCCACTTAACGATTAAACTGCTCCACAATTATGTGGATTACTGCTCTGAACTAAGGAATCTGCAACATTTTACCACAAAACATTTATTGTGGTTTGTTAGTCTATATTTACAAGCATTACACACATTCGTGATGATACAAGACATGCTTCCTATCGAGCAAAATTATATTATCTATCGCCTTACGGTTATAAATTGTGAACTAGTAGTGCACCTATGAACAACCTGAAAACAGCCTAATAACAAATAAGCTCAAAAGTGCAAAAAAAGTAAACATAACATTTACAAATCCAGCATCAGGAAGGCTAGGTCTCTGTCCATTTTGCAATCCTTTGCCTCTTTCAGTTCGCGCCACCGAGTGTAAGCCCGTCCGATATTGATTCGTGATCCGATCACTTTCTCTCTCTCTTTCTTTTCTTCGCTTCCTCAGACAAAACCCTCTTTAGTTTCTTTGATGGCTCTGCCATTGTGTCGGTTTGGAGACTTGCGTTATATTAGCTTAATCCTCCTAGTAACTATTGGTATTGTACAGCTTGTTGACAAAATGTTTTATGCTCTCGTACTTGTAAGTTGCTTTGGATAAAAGTCTCTGCCAAATGAATAAATGTGATGTAAATGTGTCATGGTTCTGCCCTTCATGTCTAGTAAATTCCTAGAGCCTTGTGGGCAGGGCCATGACAGTGCCGTTACTCGTGGAAGCGCGTGGCCTGGGCGGATACTTCCGCAATCCTGTCCTCCTTGTTTATGTCTAGTTTTCATGATCTAGTGGGCAGGATTGCGTCAGTATCTTGTCTTTGTGTTTACGTTCGGTGGGGAGACACGCGGCTCGGGTGCTTTCGCCTTTTGCCGCATGTTTTCGTGTCGCGCGTCTAAGCCCCGCCCCCTCGTTCTCCGGTAATTTTCCCTGGTAATGTTTCTGATGATTCACACCTGCACCCTGTGTCATTATCCCTTGTTTGTTCCCCTATTTAAAGCCCTTGTGTTCATTGTCCCGTGCTGGTTCGTTTTGTAAAGTCTGTAAGATTTGTAAAGTTCGTGAGTTTTTGTGAATCCTGTCTTGCCTGTTCCCGTGCTCGTGTTTAGTCTTTCTAGTTTTTGGTTTTCTGTTTTGCCCCCTCGTGGGTTGTTTTAGTTCTACAGTTTGTTCTAGTGTTTTTTGTTCTAATTATTTTGAGTTTGGTTCTTGTTTTTGTCCTGTTTGCCCCCTCGTGGGCTTTTTGTTTATTAAAGTGTTTTCTGCTGCCACCTGCTGCCTGCGCTTGGGTTCTGTCCTTGATAAACCATGACATAAATGTACACCGCTTCGTCGTATTGTTAGATGTTTCACCCAAGCTATGAGTAAATCATGTGACGTATGCCGCAAAGCAGGTCGATGGCTGGGGATGGGCGGGGTTTGGTGTACCTACCCGAACACCAAAGTTCCAGAGTCTGGTTTTGGCCGCTATAGAAGCCTGCTCTTGTAGCAACGCCAGTAAAACTCGTTCTTCTACCACCCAAATAATTACATTTAAAAAAACTACATAGTGCTGCTCTTTAAAGAGCTATACAGACACTTTATGACACTTATGTGAAGTTTGCCATCTTTCGTCTCATGTAAATCATTAACGTTCTGTGAATGATGACAGAATTATGGTGTAAATAAACAAATCATTTTACGCAATTTTTTTACGTTCATTGTGTACGTGCTGGTGAAACTGTGAACTATATGGAGGCTATAATGAAACATGACGATCAGAAGAGATGAGGAAAAACATTTTCCCATCCAGTATAAATAAATCCAGAGTTTCATTTATGTTCAGTGGCAGAAGCTCAACGTCAAGCCATCGGTTGAACATTCAGAACGATCCGTCAGCGCTGACATTAGCGTGCGTTCATCAGTGTTGACCGGGATAAAGTCAAAGCTGATTGGACGAGGCTATTCATTGGTGGTGTTGTGAAATTAGCTATTGATTTTTCTCCTCATAGCGTCATGAAATCTGGCTCTTTTCTTGTTTTTATTTGACAGAGGCATTACAGAGACAAAGCTCGACTCGAGAGTGTGCATAACAATCACACAAATGATTCTCTGTTTCACTGAGAATAAGAAGAGAAGAAAATCCAGCAGACAGCTGAGAAACACACACACAGATGAGGAGTAAACTCAGTTCTGTAGCAAATCTAAAGCAGATCCACTGCTGCTGGAACACAACATCATGTGTCACACAGCATCATGTGTGTCTTATCTAAAGCGGACATTCACTCATGAGTCTTTTTTCATTTGATCCTGTGAACTCTTCAAACATATTATTTCCATTCTCATCCATCATCATAACTAACATTACAAACCTCCAGCACAAAATACACCTTCATCTCAAAATCATTTCTCTGTTATGATGATTTTCACAACACTGTCATTTCCACCACACCAACCATGTCTGGTGTTCAATAGCGCTCTCTGTGCTGGAAATAACATTTAAATCATTTCTTTAAGTGTTTCTGTGACTGGCAGGTAATGGTGCCTTTGGGTTTGATATCCTGGAAATATTGCACAGACTGAATAAAATTAATTAGGATGAAGCCAAATGTATTCATGAAGAAATCTTAGAGCTCGTGTCATGTTGCTGGAAAGTCTTCCCAACGGTCATTGTTTAGATTAGTAGTTAACATTTGCTGCTATGTCATAAATAAACTGTATGTTTTGTCTAAAAATGTTGTTCCTTTTCTCCTTGCCTAGTTCAGCTTAAACCTCCTAGTAACTATCGGTACTGCTTAGTGTGTTGACAAAATGTTTTATGCTCTCCTACTTGGAAGTTGCTTTGGATAAAAGCGTCTGCCAAATGAATAAATGTAAATGTAAATAAATGTTTTAAACATGAAACCTGTGAAATCATTATTACCGCTGGGTTTATATTATTCAAGTAAAGTATTTAAAGTAAAAAGAATTTTTGTGACAAAACTACATACAGTAATTCCATCTCTAAACACCCTTTAACATCCACTCTTCAGTGAATTGAGTCAAATCTGTTGATGACACACAGTGTCACTGAGTGTTGATGACAGAACAGCAGTCACAGCCGGTCACCTGAACTGACTCTCATTCATTACAGGCTGCAGAAATCTCATTCACAAAACCATCTCTGGAAAATTTCAGCTTGCAGAAATGAAACAATATGGATTTTGTCAAAGCATTTACAGCAGGGTGATATTAAAACGACTGTATTGATGCTCAATAATTGATCACATTCTGGGGATGGTAGTGAGAGAAGCTTCATAACCTCTGTTGAGAAGGCGAACAGTTCGTTCATCGCTCATGTGTCAGCAGAGATGACGTTCATCTACATAAGCAAATCTCATCAACATATTGACAATTATTTCCACTGTAGGAAGCGTAAACAGCAACTTTTGATTTGTTTTTGTCTTTTTGAGGACAATTCCACTGATGGGTCTCAGTACACATTACAATGTGTGCTTCACAAATGCTATCAACATTACAGAGCGTCATAACTACACACCGAATAATTCAGTTTTTCATTTGTATGTAGGTTCATCTACATCATCCATCATCATTTCTAAACTCAAGTCTCTGCCGGATTTACACAAATGTCCATCATTCTGCTGTCAGTTAAGGTTTGGTTGAACGGAATCATCTAAATTTAAACCCTTCGTCTCATTGATTTAATCCATCAGACAACCCAGCTTTCCTTTCATATTGCTTGATTCATCCCATTTGTTACACGAACATTTTTTCCCCTTTGTACATCTGATAAATATAGAAGTTCACCTTCTTCAAACAATAGTGTGTGATGTGGTCACAGTTACACTATATTCCTGAAGTACAGTAATAAACCAAACAATAGCAGATATCACATTCTTGTATAATATTTGTAATTCGATGTAAGGCGATTTTCGTCACGCTTTGTGACATGTCAGTAAAGATAAAACGATAAACTTTTCTCTTAGGTAAGGACAACTAGCTACGTGACCGAAAGTTTTTTTTTTTGTGCTTAATTCCAAGTTTTAATTTATTCTACAGACATTTAAATGACAAAAACAACTTCTGTTTCTAAGAATCAAAGACTCGCGCGCACACGCACACGCACACGCACACACACACACACACACACACACACAAAGGTACTGTACTCACCTCTCTGTTGAGAAACAGCACATCTCCACAGCAAACCGAGAAAAGCAAGAAAGCACGAACTCTTCATCATGTCCACATCAGACTCCTCTTCACACGAGATCAGACACGAGGAACCTCGCACGAGCTCAGAGATCAGACACTGAGGAAACTCCAACAGTGAGTTTGAGAAGTTTTGGAGACGGCGTCCCGCCCGGTCCGTGCACGAATCATGTTTCACTCACTCACTCACTCACTCAATGAAAATAGAGCGAAGACCGGGCAATTAGCTTAATCGATATAAAAAAACACGATTAGCAGTTGTTATGTATGTTGCTTTCAAAAAAACAAAACACATTCTTGGGTAAGCCAGCAAATAAAGTAAAACCAGATCCCAGGCAATGGTACATACAGCCTACATAGAAGAATTTGTTCTATACAGCGGGGCAAGTTGTCACAAGGTCAGTAAAGGTGTGGAAAAGCTTTTTGGAGCAAAGCTTTCTGTCAGGTTTGTGTCTACTGTATAGAAGAATTGGCCTTCAGAAGTTACAAAGATTGACAAGCTCACTAGAGTTAAAAGTGTACCAATATAATATTTTCACAAAAGGTTTGTTATCATAATCAGAGATTTGGACTGGTTTTGGTGATGATCAATTTATGATCTGCATGACTTTTGATATAATGCATGTAAATAAATAACAATCAAAAATCTAGAGATCTGACTGATGCAGTTCTACTCAGTTTAGGCCCTCTTTTACTCCCTCTAGTGTCAGATTTGCTGGGGCTCTTCTGTATTCACCAAAAACACATTGTCTTCATTTCAATGAAATGCTTTTTAAACAAACACAGAGTGATTATAATGTTCCGGTTCATCTGTCTGTCAGTCGTGCACACTGCTGTGAGTTCATTTCAAACTGACACACAGCCGCTTTCTCCTCACAGGTGCAATGGGCCACATCTCCGTTCTGCATTCCCAGCGCTCAGATTGACACCCTGGCCAAACATTTCTGATGGACTTCAGGTGAGTTTAGAAAGACTGAGACATTTCATGTAAGGTGTGAAGACAAACACATTGACTGGCTGAGAAATGTCCTGGATGAAGAGCCGCGTGTGTCTCTGTGGATGAAACACTTTCATGCGGGTGATGTGGAGGAGAGTCAGGGTTTGGTGCTGGGGGATGAGCTGGCCGACTGCAGGTACGATTCCGCCACGGATCTCCTCTCGGACGAGGATGGCGGCCCTCTCGAACGGCCAAAAATCACAACTTGGGAAGCGGGCTGGAACATCACCAACGCCATCCAGGTGAGCGCGCACATAGCTGCATCACATGGCACACATGCTTTAGATATGTAAGCATATTGTCATTGTGAGGTGTGAAAATGTGGACAATGCAAAATAAGAGGAAAACGTTCAAAGCTACGTGCAGCTGGCTGTAAGTATCTTAATGAATGCATGTCATGCATGTAAATAAAAACCTTAAGTATCAGATCAGTGTTGTAAAGTAAAATGTCTTTGAAGATGCTTTATTTCTTTTATAGCTGCACAAAACCCTGTTTATGTGAACGACACCCCATTAACTCATGTGTTCATTCCCACTAAAAGCTGACACTAATATTTAGAGACGAGGTGATAATCACACGGCTTGAGCTTTTTCATTCATCCTTTTGCTTTATTTTATTGCTTCATGTCTTTCTCTCGCTCTCTCTTTGTTTCAACACTCAAGACGCAGGGGTTTTTTGACACCTGCTTCTTTTCATGGCAAACTCTCTCTTCTCAGCAAATCAGAGTTGTTATATATTGCGCTGTATTAACATAAGTCTGTGATATTTGCATCGAGTGTGTGTACACGAACCAGCCTGAACCAAATCAATGCATTTCTCTGTTCTTTATACCACAGCTGCTCGCTGTTGTCACAATGCATTCTGGGAGTTATGTGTGAAAGTTACATATGATGCTGACTGATATGAATTTGAAGACATGTTGTGTGAAGGAACATGTGTCCCATCTAAACTGTAATATGTTTTGAAACGGAGGATCTGTGAGTGAAGCTTGAGGAGAGATTGTGTCATTAGAAGAAGAAACAAAGCAGCGCTGCATGTTCATCTTCATACACTGTGTTTACACAAAACAATTTACCAACAATTACAGCCGAGATAAAATATCTGTCACTTAATGTCTCTTTAGAGAACAGTTACAGTCTTTATTACTTACTGCCATCTGCTCTCTCTCCTCTCTCTCATCTCTCTCTCTCTCTCCTCTCGCGTCTCTCTCTCTGTGTTGTGTGTGTGTGTGTGTTGAGAGTATTAGTGCTTCTTGGTCTTAATGAGTTTAATAATTCACTTTATCTCATAAT
>JAOTQM010000651.1:0-20000 GCA_026939265.1 Oreonectes daqikongensis
TGATAAAGAACATTTGAACGCTATGGCGAATCGCAAACATTAATGGCCATATACATAGAGTAAGAAAACAGAATATATTTGTAATCTTCAGTGTGGTCACAAAGTCCCAATCTTATAAAAGAGAAACAGGAGAGATGTTTGTGATGTAAAGCAGATTTCTCAGTGCTCATTCATCAGCACTGGAAAATCAGATCAACAGTGATGTTAAATACTGCAGAATCAATCTCATCTGTTGTGTTGTGTTGTTGTGTACAAGTCCTCTCTAGAAAACACATTTACAGACGCTCTTGTGCTGATTCAAAACATTATTCTTTTATATAGTACAGTCTAAAATAAGCTTTTTATGTATGTAGGAAAGTGACTTACAGTGCATTCAAGGTTCAGAACATTTGTGTTTATTGGAAATCAAACCCACAATCCTTTGTGCTGCTAAACACAATTCTCAAAAGGCCATTGCACAGAGAAATTTTCGCACCTTAACAAATAAATACGACCTCACGTTGTTTCAATCACATTTACACACTGCCTACAAAATATTCGTCCATCATAAAAAAAATCTAACTAAGTCAGATTTTCTGCATTTTCCGCATCTTTAGGAAACATTTTCGAAGGTGTTTTGGCTATTCAGAGCCGACAAAATTTTAGGATGACGAATACGAAATAACGTATACGAAAATTTCTGAATGATTTTCTACAAACATGAGACACAATAGCACTGAGCTCCAGACAGATTCTTTCAGTTTATTATACAAAAAATCACATCATATATAGCAGCAAAACTACACAATTAAATGTTTATCATGATTATTTAATAGTGTACATTGGCATTTATCACATCACACCTGTTAATAAAAATACCTGTAAAACTATAGACTGCGGCATACAGCAGCTTCAGTGAAAACACACTAATGTCTCAGAGTTCAGCTCATGTGAGATCTCAGAGCGCTAACACAACTACAGAACAACAGCGCTCGACACATCAGAAACACACACACCTGAAGGGAATGTGAGTATTTTTAGCTTGATGTGCTGTCAGTACTCACACCACGAGATGCTGAAAAACAGCTGCGACACAACATCCCTCTCATGCATGAGCATCTAAACCAACACGTACAAATAACGCAAACACAACACAATATAAACACGGGTGCTATTTCGTAGATTTATATTGACATATTTACATTTGACAGAAGCTTTTCTCCAATGCTTCACATTATATCAGTATGTGCACTCAAATCTATAAAACAGACCGGTGTGATGTTCAGGACCTGTGATCTTACTGAGAGTTTGTGAGAAGTTGAGTAGATTTGATGTTGATCTGGGACGTAACAAAGGTCATGATCGTTTTCAGACTGCCAATCTCACAATGGTTGTGTAACTTGTGCACAACAACACAACAGAATTTACTGAGAAGAGGTCGTGTCTGCTGTTTATTTGCATGTGTTGCACTCGATTCACTAGAAATTAAACAAATCAAGTCAAAACACATAAAACCCCATTTACTGTAGCAGACTGGTTATACTGGATCTGTACATCATGAGCTCTTTACTCTCTTAAGTTAAATTTGATCATTGTTTAATGCTGTGGTTCTCAACAGGGGGACTTCTAAGGGGGCATTGAAATACATTTAAAAAATGCTTCTTATTATTTGGTCATTTTTATAATAAATAAATGTTTTCTAGTTAATGACAAGCGCTAAAACATTTTATTGAGTTATTGTGAGTGTGGCCTTTGAATATTGTTGAATGGTTGAGAACAGTTGCTTTAATGTATTGCTCTTAAGATCATTGAGATCTCTATCAGTGTCGTTATAAATGTACTAGCCCTTTAAATGAGAATGGATTTTGATTGGCTGTCAGTGTTTTCTCATTCATCAGCTGGAATTAAAGCACTCTCAAAGCGCCTAAACCTGAAATAATGTCAATATTTGCAATATATTATAATATAGATGTTTGGGTTGAAACAAGTTAATTTACAAGTTTTGACCCAACGATGGCAGCATGTTTTCGAGTGAACCTATGATGACTATATATAATTTGATCATTATTATTGGTTTAATAATTGTAGGGATTAGAGAAGTGGGTGTTGTCCTGGTTTCACATGCAAATACTTGTCTTTATGTTCTCTTGTTTTGTTTGTCATTTGTATAAAGATGAATGTTAATACAGTGCAGTTGAACTGGTCAGACGGGGTTATGATGTTTCAGGCCTTTTGTCACTTGTAAGAGTTTCTAGGTTGATTCTTCTTTTTCTTCAGAAAAATACAATTTCCTGTCATGTCAGAAATGACCAATGAGAGGTCTGAGCTGTGAATGAGTCCATCAATCGTCCAACGGTTGCATGACTTGCCCTTTAATTCCAGCTGTGATCATTGAAAAGCAAAGCCTTCATTATGAATCTGTGATGAATCAAAGCATTTCTCGCTGGGCTCTGTGGGGTGTGCGGCTCTTGGCAGTGCCAGTGGGCACAGTGTGCCAATGATAGCTCATTCTGACAGTCACTGGAACGCTTCTGATACTACTGAAGTACAGCAAAGTGAGTTTCTGTCAAATATACAAACACACAAAGTCATTTCAATAGAAAAGTCCTCTGTAAAGTGACAGGGAAGTGGGAGTTCATTCTGTGTGGACACACACAGTCATTACTACCAAAAACACACACTTGTCTGTTAGACAAACATCAATGAACACATTGTGTGTGTGTCATGTGACCTGTGTCTATAGACGTCTCTCTTTTCAAGACATCCATGTCTGTCATGACTTTAAAAACAAATACAGACCGCCGGCTCATTCAACACAATTACTCTCGCTGCAAACAAAACAATGACAACAAAACCTGCTGATGACAATACGTACTGTATAAGATGCCTTAAACCAAAACGTCCTCGTATGCATCATTCTCAACGAAGCCAATCCCAGAATGCATTGCAACAAGCGAGAGAAACCCCTCAAACATCTGTGTGTATTTCTACTCATATTATTGATTAAATATAATGAACATAAATGTCTGAGGTTGAAAAAACAATCAATCAAATATTTTTTTTCTTTTTTCAGAGGTAAATGACAAATATGATCCGTATCTCGTCTGTTACGTAACTGACATACAGTAAACAAGTGTTTTATTTTAACGTTTATGGCTGTATTGCATTAAAAACTGATGACATGTGAACATTAACTGAGTAACATAAACACCATATAGGGGGTAAAAATATTAAAATTGTAGCATTCATTCAAGTCTGCTCCCTTTATATATATATATATCGCACGCATAATGAATTTATATGAATATTTCATTGCATAATAATTGTATTAAGTTAAATTAAAACTACTCAACAGTTATTGATTCTTTGCGGAGGTCTACAGGAAGTTAAGTTTGGGTCACATAACATTGCTAAAACTGTCTATAACACCAGATACAGCATGTGTCCTTCTCTCCTGTGTACTTCTCACTGTAACACTGCCGGATCATTTGTTAGCCCTGAAGAGAATTCTGGGATGTCAGTATAATAGAGCTGCATTGAGCCGTGTGTTATGCACTGAAGGATCATATTTAAATAACTGCGTCACAAAAGCTCAAAGATTCCTTCATACAGAAGCTACTGTCACAAATATAAACTTTAATATTATTAAAAGTTTAAGAGACACTGAAACTTATTTGTGTTTGCTAGTTTTTGGTAAATGTCTGTGTGTCTGTATCTGACAGAAGATGCAGGAGGTGTGATGTTAAATCTTACAGTCACATTACATGACATCTGTGAAGCTGATTCTCTGTCTTTAACTGGAAATTACACAGTTTACACCTTTAATATTTATAGTCCTCATGTCATGTGTGATGTGTGTATATCAGAGACGCCCATTTACCAGAACACTCCATCAAAATGACAACTCTATTAGATTCATATTGATCTGAAGAACACTGTCAGAATACAGATTTCTTACAACATTATATTCTTTTGATTTGCTCTTATGTGTCATTACAGCTCCATCATCACAGAGTCACGTTTCATTGCCTCAAGTGTGTGTGTGTGAGTGTGTGTGAGTGTGTTTGTGTGTGTGTGTGTGTGTGTGTGTGTGTGAGTGTGTGTGAGTGCGTGTGTGTGTGTGAGTGTGTTTGTGTGTGCGTGCGTGTGTGTGAGTGAGAGTGTGCGTGAGTGCGTGTGTGTGAGTGTGTGTGTGAACAACAGGAGTCAGATTTCTGTCTCTAGTGTGTTAATGTGACGTGATTCTGCGTCCCCAGAGAGGTCACATACAGCAGACTCAGGACAAATCACATGACTCACGGGACGAGACGCCTGATTGGCCCTCACCACAAACCACGGCCAACATTTATGTAACGATGGTACCCGCGAGGGCTCGGATGTGACCTCTGACCCCAGGGGCAGACACATACGTCAAATTAACCTCCAGTTCTGATTCTGTTTGCAATGTGACTTTAGTCGTAAATTGAAATCATTCCCTTTAATATTTTATTTTTTTCATTTGTAATATATAATAAAAGACACAAAGTACATTTACGCATTTGGCAGACGCTTTTATCCAAAGCGACTTACATTGCATTATACTATATTTGTTTCTAAGTATGTGCTATTTCTGGGATCGAACCCATGACCTCAGCGTTGCTAGCACCATGATCTAACCACTGAGCTACAGGAAAGTATGTGTAAGTGATGATATAAAAACACAAGGTTAGGTGTCATTGCACAAATAATGTAATATGAATTAATGTAATGAAATATGTTAATATTTGTATTTATATAAGCAGCACCGCCAGCAAACACCCACCACTCACATCTTAGAATAGCTGGAACGCTTTCCCATCAGGAAACTTTATTCACGTAACGTGACGTGGGTGATGGACTTCATGTGGGAGTTTTTCTTTCTTGCCCACAGAAATCAAACGACAGGAAGGATTCTTCTCTCTTATAGAACACTGACACGCATGCGCTTCTGTCTGGAGGCAGCGCATAAAAATAAATGCAGGGAGGCGGAAAATAAAGTGTCCTCATTACTCTGCTTTACTCCTCTCGCTCACATTCACTTCATCAGCTGAAGGTGAAATTCATTCACTCTCAATACTAAAGACACTCGAAATCTCAAATCTGTCATTAAATAATCAAGTAGAATAACAAAATCAATTGCGTCACATGTATGTATGAAAATGTGAGTAATGTGACTCTTTTATATTATGGCATATTTTGGACAATTTGTATGATCTAGGTAAAATCTTTCAGTGTAATTGATCCGATTATTCACAACAATTCATGATTCATCTCTGACAAATAAAGGTCAAGATGTCTACAAGAGTGCTTACATCATCGATCTGTTCAGTTCTGATTGGCTCATGCATCGTCGCATTCGTCTGTGGATGCATCTTTGTTTCATGCTACATCGAATGTTCGCTGACTGCGTGTTTTAATGTATTTAGTAAGTGATATTTTAATGAGAGTTAGGGTTACGTAGTTTTCTGTATCTGGGCTGAATGAAAATCAGGGCTGAATGGATTTAGAAGCCGTCTGACGTTCGTCACGGCTCGTGTGGATGGAGTGAAGGAGGATATATATATATATATAATATTGTGTTATTCTATGTTTAAGTAAACGTGAGTGGATCGATTCTGTGTAATTGAGAGCTCTTCTGGTGTGTTTATAATAAATAAACACTAATGTGTGAGTGTTGTAGTGAACAGGACGTCAGTGTTCTGTGAGAGTCCAGCTCATTCTCAGCATCTCCTCCAACATCATCTCTTTTATTCAGTGATGTTAGTACAGGCCTGTCATTCTGTCTCTATCACATCACTTCATACAAGCTTTATAATTGAGCTTGAAAAGAGAAATGACTTCTGAGTTTGTTCAGAAGATTTGAATATTCAAATGAATGACAGGGTGTTTCCAAAACCTATGCAAACCTAAGACTATGCATATTCAAACTTTATGGTGGTGTTTACTACGACAAGTATTACTTATTCTTCATCATACTGAGGGATAGATCTGATTCTGAACAAACAATTTAAAGCCCATGAGCCATTTATAGAGAGCAGAATATCATCACAGAGACTGGAGGGTGAGCTCTGATACAGATATAGTTCAGACAGAATTTAGATTTTTATTTCTTTAACATGGGTCAATGAGTAAACCCAGAAAGACATCTCGAGATGACGTCTGTGTTTAACTCACATCTCTGCTTCAGTGTCACATTGATGGAGTTTTCTGAGCGATCTCAAGGACCTGGCAACTTTTAGTCAAAGCATCACATCTCAGTAACACACAGACTGAGATGGCTGATGACAACACACACACACACATTATCACAGACACTAATCCTCCAATTCTAAGAACACAGACGGGTCTTTGTGGGCTGTCCAGTCGAACAGAACGCATGAACAAAGACTCTTGTGTCTGATGTGTCCTCACAGCTGGAACCTACAGCGAGTTTAAGACGCTTCAAACCATCATACGAGCAGTTCATCTCTGTAACATCACTGTTTCCATCTCTGTTCACCTGTATCTACTCATAATGACTGAAAACTCTAATGTAGTGATTCGTTTGTTTGGCATTTACTGCAAAAATGTTCACTTGACAATATGACAAGCGTTAAAATAGCTGTATGTATTAAAAAGGTTTAATATTGTGTTTTCTTGGTGAAAAATGTTTGCAGAATACTATTATGACTAGAGCTTCAATGGCTGTTTCCTTTAGCTATATGTGTTATGTGTTATGTGTTTGTACAGACGCCACAAATGGCAAGAGAAATTTTTGCATGGTTAGCGAAATCTGAAGACATACAACAACAGACTGACTCATTTAACGTATTTATAGATACAGATATCTTCATCACTGACACACAGAGCAACATACTAACATTAAGCATTGAAAGGAAATGTATGCCATTAGATTCCATCACCTCCCCATCACACTTCATCTAGGCTATAAGAAAACATCAATATAACCTTACGAAATATTAACGTGCCCAATAACACATTAATAATCTTACTGATGTCTTAACCACTCGTATTTTAAGTCACAATATAAATCCCTTGATATTTCCTGTTCTTCTTGTTTTATGGAAAATGGAAGTTATGATTATATGATTAGCTTTGCGAAAAGGCAGAAGTTAAATTACATAATTGTGAAAAAAACCTATTTAGCTCAGTGGTTAGAGCATGGCGCTAACAACGTCAAGGTCATGGGTTCGATCCCAGGGATTCCACATACTTAGAAACAAATGTATAGTATAGTGCAATGCAAGTCGCTTTGGATAAAAGTGTCTGCAAAATGTGTAAATGTAATGTAAATATAGGATGAAATGGTTAATAGAAGTTGGTTTTAATAGATACTATAATGGTGCCTGTGGGTCTCTGCTGGTAATGTATTGGGTTCTGCTGGTGGGATGTTATCTGATGGTAAACAACAGAACACCTCTTACAAAATCTTACTGACCCAATACACAATACATAAAGGAATGTTATTTCAGCAGGAAACGTTCTTTATATGACATCCTGTCTAAAGACTTCTAAATAAAATCACATCATGGCATTAAATTACAATAACAAACAATTCCTGCAGTGTGCGTATTGTTTATTGATATTGTTGTATGATGTTTTGTCACATTACTGCTGCTGCATGCGGCCGCATAACGCCCACCAGTGATGATCGATTCATTTGAGTCGATTCGTTCAAAGATTCGATCGATATGAGCTGTTCGAGACAAGGGGAAGAACTTTCTTTAGGATAAAAACTGACATGTTGGAAGCATTATCAAGGTATTAACGTTTCTTGGCAAAAAAACATAATCAGACTGATGCTATCTCTGTCTGGAACATGTAGGGTAAATACTAATGCGCATACTAACAACAATCTAGGGTGTATTTAAATAAATCTGGACGCTTTTGACCGTCGCCTAAAGGTCAAAATGATTCCTAATCTACCTGAATTCATTCTAAAGTTGGGGAGAAGCGCATCTTTGAACCGTTCCGGTGAAGCGAAGCTTTCATGAACCGAATCATTAAAATGAATCACGCCTTCTCAGATTTCACACATCGCACCTCATTCGCCACAGAAACACTGAAAGCTGAACAATGATCGTGCACGAGACCGAGAAATGTATGCGTGCATTTTAAAATGCGCTATAATTTTATTTTAGACGAATAAAAGGTTATTGATTTCAGAAGCGATGGAGATGCATTGTGCTTTTAGAAGTCTCGGGTTTCACAAAGCGAGTCTCTGCCCTTCCCCCTGCATGCGCTCGCGCACATCTCCACTTTTACATAAAATCTCAACCAACCTTACTTCTCTTCATCTCCCACCAGACATCCAATAAAAACATTGCAACACAAACTAAGTTAAATATTTGCAGTGCGATTCGGAGTCCACACAGATTAAGAATGCATTTGCATTTGATGTGATAGTAGTTTACCTTGTGTTTGCCGTACAGATGTGAGACCCATTCCCCCCTGAATGCATCAATCTCACATCATGCAACCGCAGGCCAGTGAAAATGTAAACTCTGATTTCACGTTTTCAATGCATATCAAAACAAATCCCACTATATACCATAGTTACATCAGCTATCATGTGTTCAGGATTCATCAGACTGCATTATTCAAGTTGTTTCACACACATGCATAATTCAACCCACACCTGTCATTCAGTCCTGAATGGCCAAGCAGTATTCGTTTACATGACCGATGCATCAGCCATATGAATTTAATACACAAAATGCAATATGCGTATTATTGTCCCTTCATTTCCATGCAGAGTTGCATTATGCCATTCTCTTTTTTTTAAAGGAAAATGGCTGAGGTGAATAAAGTGACATGTCAGTGCATACTTCATAACAAGCACACATAAAAGATCATACCTGAGCAAAATGTAACTCACTCTTATTTTTCCATGATTTGCCCAAGAATGCGGTTTATTCCTTAACAAAATTCCTCAGTGTTGAGCAGTGGTCATTTCCCACATACAGTACTGAAATACAGCTAGTGTGAATCCCGTTAAAGAAACCACCGCGGGACAGCCGCACCGTCTCCCCTGGAAAAGGGGTCCGCTATGAATATAATGTCAAAAACACACCACTACGTTCCTCTTCACGGCAGCCGATATGAAAAAATAAATAAAAAACACCAACCCATAGACAACCGGCTATGTTGCATTCGTGTGGAGACAGAGGCGATATTGGATGTCAATGTTTGTGACTCCACCCCTTAGGCTGCAGATGGTACATCCCGCTTTCTATTGTTGGAGCGCAGTAGCGCTGCAACACACAGCGACCCGCCCATGCTGGGATCCCTGATGTGATTGGTCAATATTGCATTTAGACCACGCCCGTACACCTAATGTCTGCATACACAAATACAAACTATTCTTTATTTGGCTCTAGATATTAACGATGCTGTACCCGATGTTTTAGGAGTTAAACATATCAAATGTTTCTAAAAAACAGAAAGATATCTTTCCAAATCGTACTGGGTCAATTTAAAAGTATATTTCTATTCTGCTTAGTAATACTCGTATTGAATTAATGCAGAAAAACTCAGCTATACTTGAACGTATAAAATCAGACACTTACAGATAAACAAAACTGTTTAAAAGTACAATACGGGGGAAAATATGCTTGTACACTTGTATTACAGTGCGTTACTGTATATGACAGGATCCTGTCACTCACCGAGAACTTTAATCAATACTTTGCTCTTTTTCTATTTGTATTGATATGTATATATATATATATATATATATATATATATATATATATATATATATATATACTTATATACTTTTATTTTATTTCTATCTTAACCTTGATTTGTACAGAATGTTTATATTTAATTTTCCTGTGCTTTGGCAATGTACGATTTATTTTATCATGCCAATAAAGCTTCTTTGAATCTTGAATCTACTGTGCTGTATACGTGCTGTATTATGTATATAGCGCGTGAAGAGCACGCTGACGTTGGCTAGCGTACGTTTAAATGTTTTTGCATGTGTGGTTAAAGTCAGCAAAACTGCTGAGCGACAGAAAAATGAATCTCCGAAAATTCACGAAACATAATGCGCGATTGCGCGTACACGTCACGTCGTCATGTGCGCGCTTTAAGGCGGTCTACGGCAGACGTCCTAAAAGATGCATAAACTCGTGTTGCCATACTTAAATAAACGATTTCTCTAAACGTCTTATTTGAAGATTTAAAAATAAAATACAACAGTTAAGTCAATGTAAGTCATAAACGCGTGTCGTTAATTAGTACTGAAGATTAGAATTTGCAATTAATTTATATAGAGTATAAGGATCCGCTGACGAAAGACCCATAACATTCAAGATGGCGGCGGAGGTGGGTTGCCTCGTTTCTTACGGCAGCGACTCAGATTCAGAAAATGAGTCCGAATCCGGTTCTGTTCCGCAGAAAGTGGATCCAGATGCAGTCACGCACCTTCAGCCTTTAAAATCTGGTGGTATCACGACTTTAGCCGTGCTGAATTCAGCGCCTGAAGTAGCTGTGAAGGTAGTTACACACGTAACGCTCAGTGTCTGTGTCTGAAACTTTAGGCAGACCCCCAAGAGTGCAATGAAACTCTAGATAAACTACATAAAGGAATTTTGTAATGTTTGTAATGGTAAACAACAGCTGCTGGTTTGTAATGGAGCTTGTAATACAACGAAAAATCTATTCAGTCTTGAAGATAAACACTAATAAACAGGTTACGTGACTGATGGGATATAAAATGTGTTCTTCTGTTGTCTAATCATTTATGTGATGTGTTTTCTGTTTGTTTTTTTCCAGGAAGATGTTGAGACCGGGATGCATATTGATCCAGCCCTTAAAGAAGTCAGTTACAACCCTTCATTTGAAACCATGTTTGCTCCTGAGGTGAGACATGCAACTGACAAACAATTAAAAAGAGAGTTTTTTGTGTTTGGGTTTTTGCAGTAGGTTTCATTCATTTCTCTGTGTAATATTTGATGACAGAATGATGTTTATATTGATTTTTTCATCTCAGTTTGGACCAGCCAACCCGTTCAGAAGCCAGCAGATGGCAGCGCCAAGAAACATGCTGTCTGGTTACGCTGAACCGGCCCACCTCAATGACTTCATGTTTGAACAGCAGAGGAGGACGTTTTCTACCTTTGGTGAGAGACACGTGTGACTCTTGTGTGACTGGATATAATGCATGTGTTTGTTAAGTTCAGCTTTATTTGTTTTATACAAGTACACTGAGCTGAGTGAGATCCACGGCTCATTTAAGGTTGGTTGTGTTTGTGTCACAGGTTATGCTCTCGATCCGTCTGTGGACAACAGCAGTCAGGTCACATCCAGCACTTACATTGGAGCCATAGATGAGGCTGAGAAAAATAAAGGTGAAGTTCACATTATTCTGTCTTCTTCTTCACTATTGTACTGTAATGGTGGAACCCACTGTTGTTTGTAATCCATAATGTTTATTTTAGAGAATGCTGGTTGTTTTCCTCCTCTAGGTCAGACTGTGTTTGAGACTGGACCCAAGAAAACAGAGAAAAGGAAGAAGCAGAAAGGAGGTGATGCGTCAGAGATCGACAGTTTTCTGGGTCCTTGGGCCAAATTCCAGGATGAGAAGGATGTGGCCAAACCATCCGAGGTGAGGCGCTGAAAATCATCTGATGCTCATCTACAGCTCCTGTACACACCATATAAATCATTATCTGATGTGACTTACAGCTTCTGTAACTTTGATATCGAACTTTACATGACTTGTTTAATTGTGTTCTGTACTGCAGGTTGAGAATAGTGCTCAATAGTGTTTATATAGTGATTTCATATGTGTGATCTGGTGTCATTTACCAGGAAGAACAAAAGGAGCTGGATGAGATCACAGCGAAAAGACAAAAGAGAGGGAGAAATGAAGAAGAAGCTCCAGCGGATGAGAAGACCATCCTGCACAGTAAGAACACACAGTGACATCATCATACCACATCTGAACACACACACACACACACACACACACACACACACACGCATCATTTAGTGTAATGCAGTTATATTTTGATCTACTCTTAAACATCTCTCTCTCTGTGTCTCTGTTCAGTTAAAGATGCGTATGATTATCAGGGCAGATCATACCTGCACATTCCTCAAGATGTTGGAGTTAACCTGCGTTCTTCAGATGTTCCAGACAAATGCTACTTACCCAAAAAACAACTTCATGTTTGGACCGGACACACAAAGGTCTCGTACACATCATATCAGTTATATTTGTACACAGTTTGTTTATTGTTGTGAATGTGGTTTGTGCTTTACTTTATGTAGGATTGCACAGGCTTTAAAAAAAAAAAAGGGGGTCAATTTAAATAATAATAAAACATATTATGTTATCACAGACATTCACATGTGACTGTCGTTTAACAATATGAACAAAAACAACTTTCAATAGCTTGATGTATTTTTTTCACCTGAAAACATCAAGAATATTCAGAGAATGGGATGGTTTTGATTAGATTAGATTCAACTTTATTGTCATTACACATGTACAAGTACAAGGCAACAAAATGTAGTTTAGGTCTAACCAGAAGTGCAATAAGCAAGTGCAGGATATACAGTTGTGCATAAATACAGAATATGCAAAAAATTATGAAGAATTTACAAGTGGAAATGTACTATGAACATTATATACAGATGGTTATTTACTAAAAACAGAAATGTACTGATGAATATGTAAAATATAAATTAGACTTTGCAGAACAGTTGTGCAAATAAATATAAAGTGTGCATAAATTATGGACAGCAGCTATTAAGTTAAAGTAAACAGAGCAGTAGATGAGTTGTGTAGATGATCTTAGTGGCATTAGTATTCACAATCTGTGTGTTTGCTCCAGGGCACACATGCACACACACACACACACACACACACACACAGTGTGGTGAAGTCTGAGACAGTTTTCTTGTCAGTTTTTGTGAATAATTGAATGGTGTGTAGCAGTAACACACAGTCATGATTGTGTCTGTTTTTTGTCTGTAGGGTGTCAGTGCCATCCGCTTGTTTCCTGTCTCTGGTCATCTGCTGCTTTCCTGCTCAATGGACTGTAAGATCAAGGTGAGATACACACACACACACACACACACATTTGTGGGATTATTAGAGAGGACTAAAACATGATGTATTTACATTTGCTGATCTATAGTTAAAAGGATAACAGTCAAAGATGTTGATGGTCTTTGTGTGTTTGTGCAGTAGTGATGTGTGTCTGAATGTTTTGTCTTCTCTTGCAGTTGTGGGAGGTTTATAATGAGAGAAGATGTGTGCGGACGTTTATCGGTAAGTGTTTCTGTTTATTTACGTCTGCTGTATGTTGGGATTTGAGACTATAAACGATGTGATGGGTTGATCAGAATAAATGCATCCGTCCGGGTTCACTGGTCTGTCAGAATCAGCAGTGGTCTGTCACGCTCTGACAAGGTTAAAGATGTCAGCTGATGATGTTCATGTGTATTAAGAGTTTCAGGAGAATCTGTCTGTTTGACACAATCTCGCTGTCGTCATGTTTCATTCATTGATGGAGGGAGACTACAGAATCTGTTCATCAGTGCTTGAAAACATTTCTAGGGTTATGATGTATCTCTTCAATAAATAGCTAAAAGTCTTGTTTTGTGTACATGTTCAGGTCACAGTAAAGCCGTGCGAGATGTGTGTTTCAATAACAACGGCACACAGTTCCTCAGCGCTGCCTATGACAGATATATCAAACTCTGGGATACTGAGACCGGTGAGAAAAACACACACACACAGACTGGAAAGTTCAAGGTTCAGATGTCTGTATCATGTGTTTTTTAAAAGTCATAAGTTTGCTTTTGATATAATCCTGCTGCTATAATAATTCTTTCAGGAAAATGCATCGCACCCTTCACAAACAGAAAAGTTCCCTACTGTGTGAAGTTCAACCCAGATGAGGACAAACAGAACCTGTTCGTTGCAGGGATGTCGGACAAAAAGATTGTCCAGGTAACCCAGAGCTGTGTGTGTGTGTGTGTGTGTTTGTACACAGAGGTTAAACGAGAGATTTACTGTGTTGTGTTGTGTTGTGTAGTGGGATATCCGCTCTGGTGAGGTGGTGCAGGAGTACGACAGACATCTGGGTGCCGTCAACACCATCACATTCGTGGATGAAAACCGGCGGTTTGTCAGTACATCTGATGATAAAAGTCTGCGTGTGTGGGAATGGTGAGTCAGACGCGTACGTTTTTAAATATTCTGTATTCTAGCCCCGGTCTCTCCTACATGTAAGATTGTGTTAATGCTTTGTGTGATGTTGTCTTTCAGGGATATTCCTGTGGATTTTAAATACATCGCTGAACCCAGCATGCATTCAATGCCCGCTGTAACTCTCTCACCTAACGGTAGGTCACACACACACACACACACACACACACACACACACACACACACACACACACACACACGTCTCTGCCGCATGAAAACAGATTTCTAGATTGAACCCAGGCTGTGACTCTAGTAACGTGTTGTGTATTAGCAGTCATGTGTTTGTATGAAGGGAGAATGGAGGTGAGTTTTAATGTTGTGTATTCACAGGTAAATGGTTAGCCTGTCAGTCGATGGATAATCAAATCCTGATATTTGGAGCTCAGAACAGATTCCGTCTCAACAAGAAGAAGATCTTCAAAGGTCACATGGTGGCGGGATACGCCTGTCAGGTGGACTTCTCTCCAGATATGAGGTATGAAAACTTTCATCATATTATGACAGAGAACAGTGTGTATGGGATTGAGCGATATCACTATTATCAGTGTTTTCTCAAGCTCGTTTTGAAAAGTTCATGGCCTGATGTATTGATCTACTATTGGTCACACGTCTTCACATGATACGAAGGTCAGAGTTCATGCAATGAGCTGGTGTTTCTGGTCTGCAGCATTCATACGTATGAATGAAAGTCAAGAGAAAGAAAAGTGTAGTGCGATTCAAACTACAATAGTAGACACGACATGTGCAGGCGTCACTAATAATTAAACACGTCTTTCTGTTTCTCTCTTGAAAATAAATATCTTGAATAGGTCGTGTTGTTTGAATGATAAAATGTTTTAAACCGTCTCTGTGTCTCCCACAGTTATGTTGTGTCCGGCGATGCTGATGGGAAGCTGAATATTTGGGATTGGAAGACTACGAAACTGTACCATCGGATCAAAGCTCATGATAAAGTTTGCATCAGCGCTCTCTGGCATCCTCACGAGACGTCAAAGGTGATCACATGCGGCTGGGACGGACAGATCAAACTCTGGGACTAAACACAAGAATACATTCACACATCAGCATATCTTATCCCTCTTTAATGTGTCTTGACACACCGTTTAACCCAGTGATGAGATTTATTGGGCTGGTATCCAGTCCTGACAGAACGCTCACATTAAACGCAACTGCTTTTATCTTGTGTTTAGTTTTTTTAATGGTTGAGGATGTAACGCTTGGCTTTAACAGCGTCTCCAGTGTGTCACATTTCTCTCTTTGATGATAATAAATGTCTGTAGTTTATTTGTGATGTCTGTGTGTTTTGGAGGGGCTTGCCATGATCATTTGTTAGATCTGATGTTTTATTATTATTTAAAGAGATTTTCTCTCATGTGTTTGTAAATCTGTATGTGAGTCTTTCTCCAGTGGAGCACAACAAAAGATATTTTGAGAAATGTTTTATGTTCATACAATAGAAGTCAATGGAGTTCAGTGTTGTTTGATTTTCAACATTCTTCAAAATATCTTCTGTTGTGTTCTGAAGAAGAAACTCATACAGCTTTGATGTGACATGAGGGGGACGGAATGATTTTTGGCTGAACTGTCCCTTTAAATTCAGATTCTTTATGGAGATTTTTGAAAAGTTCTGCTTCTAAACACTATTGCAGTAGAATTGTTTATATATTTTAATGTGAGTCAGATACTCACAAGTAACACAATTGAACCCATTTACTCAGCATTTAAACTATAGGACTTTATAATGATTAGACGAGTGTTTAAAAGTGTTTCAATGAGGAAGTGTGAATGAGATTTGAGGATGATGGTTAAATGTTAATGTCACAACTCTATACACAAAGCTATCCTACAGGTACGACACTTGTCATATAGATTTTGTTCTTTAATGTCTTGAGAACACCGCTCCGGTGTCAGATTAATGTTATGATCTCTCACATTGAAGGTAAAATCAGAAATACTTTGTGTTTTACGTACAGAATATGTTTTAGCACTATTTCACTTTGGGGGAATGTTTGTATTTGGTTTCTTGATTTAGCGCCCTACATAGGCAACATATGTAGTCATCATAGATGCACTGAACACTTTCTCTTGTCAAGGGCCATTCCACACTTCTCTCGAGATTGACATTAGTCCATTAATACGGTCCACACATGATTTTGAGTTTTTCGGAAGCGTGACACACATCCCGGTTATCTCTGTGGTGAGAAGTGAGTGTTCACCCAGCCCAGTATGAAGGAGCTGCTGGTGTTCTTGAAGTTCTTCTGTAAGAACACGTGTGGTTTTGTCGGGTCGCTGTAGCTGTGATATAGGAGGAAGTGAGCGCGCTCCAACTCCCTGAGCAGACTGAACCAATAGCGAACCACAGAGGGCTTGTCTCCGCCCACCTCAAACCCCGCCCAGTGCAGATGCACCTCTAGAAGCAGCAGACCGATCGAATCCAAAACGTCTTCTAGGATCAAGTTCTCTAGAATCTTCCACTCGGCACTTTCCATGTCCACCTTCAAGACGTCCACCTTACAGAGAAATATCAGCTGTTAGTCATTAAACGGAGAATACATGTGCACTTGTCACTTCTAGAGCTCGGATTAGATATATCGACTGATCAGACGATTTATTTTTACAAACGGCTGATGTTCTGTTTGGCCGCCGTACAGCACATTAGTATTTTCTTCATTAAAATGCCACTAAGATGTGAAGGAGGCATTTGTCATCTAGTAATATAGTATTACCACAGTAAAATGGCTCGTGTAAGGTGGATAAGATACAAAAACTGTATGGTAAGTATCACATTTCAGGAGGAATCAAAGTGTTTGAGCTGTAGTTCCTCTGGATGTTTTTATCTGTATAAAGTAAAGTGTTCATGTGATGTGAGATATGAACTTCTCCTCAGAGACTCTAGAGAAAGTAGAACAAGTTCTTATTGAGGACGAGAAGAGCAGAAGACCGACCTGAATTACTGCTCAACACACACACCTGCCCCCCCTCTCTATCTCTATATATATATATATATCTCTCTCTCTATCTCTCTCTCTCTCTCTCTCTCTCTCTTTATATATATATATATATATATCCATCTCTCTCTCTCACTCATGCGCTTTAATTCTGTGTTCTGGATTCTGATTGGCTGCGTTGGAGATAAATCAGAACATTAAAGATTTAATGTTCATCTGTTGAGTTATTGTTTATTAAAATAATCTTCATCTCTACTGCTAGAAAGTAATGTTTGACATTAAAAAGGGTGAGAAATAGTCTTGAACAGACATAAAGGGTCACAGTAATGTTGTTGTAAAGTATGTTTTAAGACCCCTTAAATATCCCAATTGAACTAATCCCTGTCTGGAAAACCACTCCAAAGATTTCTTCATCTTCTGTAAAAGTGAAGTTCTTCTCATTATTGATCTTATATGAAACACTTTTATACATTAACCCATAAAGTTGTGTGTTTCTGACAATATTCCAGAAGAATGAATGGAGGTCAGGACTTGATTTAATCCAGCAGATTCTGAGCGGGTCATGTTCACATCTCTTCATTTAAAGCCAACGGTACATTCATACACAAACTTTACATTCATATGATAACTGTCATGTGTCATGATGTGATGTCCAGGGTCAAATTATTAACATTAAACATGATTTTACTGCAAAACATCTATGCTTGCTGCACTTTTACTGCAATAAAACTATGCAGAACCAGGAAAGTTCTTTCAGTTATTACATGTGATATTGTTTTGCATATGAAAACATGCACAGTTGTTTACATGTTGTGTGTGTGTATAAATGTTTGCTCAGGTGATGCTCTGTACCTGTCTGTGGCCGAAGTCATTGAGGATGGCGGCGAGTTTTTTGGTGCTGCTGTGTTTGTGTACGGCCGGGTTTGGATCTCTCCAGTCTACAGAGAGTTTGTGAAACCACATGTGTGAGTCCTGTAGGTGCGCTCCTCTGATACTGGGATCAAAACAATGAACTTCACACCCTGAGCCGGCTAAAGAACGCTCCAGACGATCATCCTCCGCTCCCAGTCTACAGACACGACATGAGGGTCAGTGTTCATCTCTATAAAACTAAACTCAGGAGGTTTTGTGTGTGGTGTTCATCTCCAGCTGTAACGCTGCAGTTTGACTTATGTTTGGCATTACAGAAATATAAGATTCATGCTGGAGGGTTAAAGTGTGTTTCATGAAACATTCAGTCGTGTGTTTAGCAGTAAGAGCTTGCGGTGGATCTGAGAGAGAAACACGCATGAATCATTCATTCATTTCTGAATATGTTATGTTATATATGTTTTAATAGTCTCATACGGTATCATTTCTCAGGTCATTGCCAAAAGACTGAAACATGTGAATGAATGTTAATGAAGTTTGACTGGATTAAGAAGAGCACGCACACTCATGCACGCACGCACGCACACACACAAACTCATGCACACACACACTCATGCACGCACACACACACTCATGCACGCACACACACACTCATGCATGCACACACAAACTCATGCACGCGCACGCACGCATGCGCACGCACGCGCACTCATGCACGCGCACACACACGCACTCACGCATGTGAGTTACGGATGTTAATGAGAGTAAAAGATGCTGAATCAGGAGGTGAAATATAGCACAAATCCTGACATGACCTTCTTACTGTGCTGTGATGGATCACGAGAGAGAGAGAGAGTGTGTGTGCGTGCGTGTTTGTGTGTGAGTGCGTGCGTGCGTGAGTGTGTGTGTGTGTGTGCCTGCGCACACCTGAGTGAGTAAACCCTGCAGTGTTTAGAGATGATGCGCTGATACAGACTGAATCTGCCGTCCAAACACAGAACCCACGACTCTCCATTATCCCTGTCAAACATCCCGGACACACGTCTCTCACAGGACACCTGACACACACACACACACACACACACACAATGTTCCATCATCTGCTTCAACACTAGAAGAATCACATGTCTACACATATTTACACTTATTTATGTTAAAGAAACACTGATCCGACAAACTCAATGTGAATGAGACTTTAAAATGATTGTAAATAATTTTTACTAGCATTCTTGTCAAGAGTAAGTTTAGATTAAGGTTAGTTTATTTAGAACTAGTTTTATTAAAGAAGAATAGTCAATAAATGTGACACGTGTAACCTTTGGTGTGGAGATGTATTTAAGGAATCTGTTTGCTTCTTCCTCCAGGTTGTGTCTGACAGAAGCCCAGGGTTCAAGAGGGATCTTCCATCGATGAACCTGAACAAAAACATTCAACAAAAGCAGTCATGGTAAAAAAAATCACTGGGTCCAGTGCGTAGTTTTTTTGGAGGCTCTTTTAACAGAAATACAATATAATATACATAATAACTATGTGTTTAGATGTATATAAAGATCTTACATAATGAAGCGTTATGTTTTTATTACATTAGAATGAGTTATTTTGATCTACATACACCGCAGGTCACCTTACATAGAATTCGTCATGTTGTTTCTACAGTGTCTCTAAACTCACAAACTGCTCTACAGAGCGCGTTTCATAAATACGTTTTCTCTTTGGGGAAATAAGCAAAGAAACAACATCTTAATCTTCTCACGGCCTCCGTAGTGCTTACAACAGGAGGAGGAGGTGGAGTGAGCCGTTGGTTACAATTCATAACGTCACCACTAGATGCCGCTAACAAGTATGAAAAACTGACAGATCGACACTGAATAGTGTTATGTAGAGATCATAACAGGAGCTCATGGATGATGGGATTAGATGAAGATTATCAGTCGTTGTGCAGATGTTGATGTAAA